>VMDR010003700.1:0-68741 GCA_007922815.1 Macrotus californicus
AAGACAGAATAGTTAATCTCCTGACACTAATCATTAATGATTATGCACTCATAGAAAGTAGACACTGAGGAATAGTATATAGAAAAAAATATTAAGGAATATACTTTGCATTTGTATACCCTAGAAACAGATGCAAACTATATTACTTTTAAATCTTATACAACTCATTCAGAAAGAACACAAAAACAAACGAAGCAAACAACTAGAACAGGAACAGAATCTCAGAAATAGATATCACACGCAGGGTTATCATCAGGGAGGTGGGTGGGGAGAGGGGAAAAAGGCACAGGAAATAAGAAGCATAAATGGTAGGTAGAAGATAGATAGGGGAAGGTTAAGAATAGTATAGGAAATGTAGAAGCCAAAGAACTGATATATATGACCCACGGACATGAACTAAGGGGGGGAGGGGAATGTGGGTGGGAGGGGGTGTGCAGGGTGGAGGGGAATAAAGGGGGGAAAATGGGACACCTGTAATAGCATAATCAATAAAATATATTTAAGAAATTAAAAAATAAATAATCCCCTTTAAAAAAAGACCAGAGTGGAGAACCATTTCCTGATTTCAAAATATACGAAGTATAATAGTCTACACCAGGAGTGTCAAACTCATTTTCCCCGGGGGCCATATCAGCCTCGCAGTTGCCTTCGAAGGGCCGAATGTGATTTTAGGACTGTATAAATGCAACTGCTCCTTAACTAGGGGCAAGGAGCTTGGTGCTGCTGCCAGGTAGAAATGAAGTGCCCGGCCAGATAAAACAAGGTCGAGGGCTGGATTCAGCCCATGGGCCTTGTGTTTGCCACCTGTGCTTTAGACTGTGTGCAAATGGTAGAAGGACAGATATAAAGATCAATGGAATAGAACTGAAAGTCCAGAAATAAACCCATAAACCCATACATTTATGGTCAATGGATTTCTTTTTTTAGAAAAATGTGGAACACTTCACGAGTTTGTATGTCATCCTTGTGCAGGGGCATGCTAATCTCTGTATTGTTCCACTTTTAGTACATGTGCTGCCGAAGTGAACACTCAGCTGATTCTTGACAAGGGTGCCAAGACCATTCAATGAGATGACAGTAGTCTTTTCAGTAAAGGATGTTGGAACAACTGGATCGACATGCAAGAGTCAAGTTACCCCGTACTTTATACCATCTGCAAAACTTTGCTCAAAATGGATCAAAGACCTAAATGAAGAGCTCATACTACAAACTCTTCAAAGAAAACAGAGGTGTACATTTTTATGACCTTTGACCAGGCAATGGTTTCTTAGATATGACTTCTAACACAAGCAGCCAAAGAGAAAACAAACTGAACTTAATCAAAACTTAAAAATTTCTGTACTCCAAAGGACACTACCAAGGAAGTAAGAAGACAAAACAGATAATGAGAGAAAATATTTACAAATTACATGTCTGATAAGGATCTGGTGTCTAGGCTATATGAAGAACTCTTACAACTCAAAAAAAACCCCTGCAACAAGTAATCCAATTAAAATATGGGCAAAGGATGTAAGTGGACCTTTTCCAAAGAGTATATATATATAAACTGTCAATACGCACATGAGAAGATGCAACGTCACAGTCATTAGGGAAATGCAAATCACAATGACATACCACTTCACACTAGAATGGCTACAATAAAAGACAAAACAACAAATGCTGGTGAGGATGTAGAGAAACTCACACATTGCTGGTGGGCGTGTGAACTGCTACAGCTACTTGCTTGGAAAGAGAGTATCATTCCTCAAAAAGCTAATCCCAGCCCTGGCTGGTGTGGCGCTGTTGGTTGGAGCATTGTCCTGCACACCGAAGGGCTGTGGGTCTGATTCCTGGTACAGGCACGTGCCTAGGTTGTGGGTTCGGCCCCTGGTTGGGGTGTACAAGAGGCAATGGTCAGTGTTTCTCTCCGTCGACGTTTCTCTCTCACATCAATGTTTCTCTCCCTCCCTCTCTCCATCCCCTTCTCTCTCAAATCAGTAAGCATGTCCTTAGGTGACAACTTTAAAAAACTGAAAATATGTCCATACAAAAACACATATGTAAATGTTCACTGCAACATTATTCGTAATAGGGAAGTTAGGGGAAAAATCCAAATTTTCATTAGCTACAAGAATGGATCCATGAAATGTGATATATTCATACAGTGGGGTATTCACCTGTGAAAAGGAATGAAGGACTGATTCACACTATAACATGAAAGGACCTTGAAAATATCATACTCTGTGATAGCAGCCAGGCAAAGGGTCACATGTTCTGTGATTCCATTGATATGAAATGTTAAGAATAGGCAAATCCACGGAGACAGAAAGGTTAGTGACTGCCAGGACCTGTGGAGAGAGGACAGTGGAGAGTGACTGGCAATGGGCACGGGGCTGCCTTTGGGGGTAATAAAAATGCTCTGGAGTTAAGATGGCAATGGCTGCACAACTTGGGGAGTGGACTGAAGATCACTGAATTGCACTGAATTCGAAACCACTGAACCTGGATTTGAAAGACTGAGTTTTACAGTAGGTGGATTATATCTCGACTAAGAAAGAATCGGTGACTCCAGCTTTTCCAGCAGCAGCACTGCACACCAGATGGAAATGGACACAGCTTTAAAGCACTGAAGGGAAATAGCTAGGACCTAGATTTTATATTTAGCTAAAACATTTAAACATGAGGGTCTGATAAAAATATTCTTATTCATACAAGACCTCAGAAGGTTTGCAACATATAAAGGCTTGTGCTGAAAACAATTTGGGATGAAATATTTTTAATACAGATACTTAAAAGTAGAAAAGATGAGAGAGAGAAAAATATATTAAACTGGTTATAAACTAATATGTTAGCAACGGGCTTAAATGTATCAATAGTATGTTAAATTGTCTAAAGTCATCACTTTAAAGTCAAGTATTAACAGATTTGGACAAAAGGCCAAGTTTTAGGTATATGCGGGGTAAAAGAAACACACCTAACACGTAGGCACAACCTCAGTTGAAAGTAGAAAGGTGGAAAAATACCTACTAGCCAAAAGAAAGCTGGAGTAGCTTTATAATAGCAGATAAAATAAAACTGAAGAATAAAATCATTATTAGGAATGAGAAATGATTACTCCATCTGAAAAAAGATTCAATTCCTGGAAAACTGGACAGCCACATGCAAGAGTGAAACAGGACCACCACACAGAAAACCACCTTGAACACCTGCATGTGAGGCCCGAAGCTATGCAGCTCCTACAGGAAAAGAGCTAGTAAGCTCCTTGACATGTTTTCACTTTTAGATTTGATATCAAAGCAAAGGCAACAAAGACAAAAATAAACTCGTGGGACTACAGCCAACGAAAAAGCCTCTGCACAGTAAAGGAAACCTGCAATAAAATGAAAAGGCAATCAAGCAAATGGAAGAAAATACTTGCAAATCATTATTTGATAAGGAGGTGATGTCCAAAATATATAAAGAGTTCATATAACTCCACAGCAAAAACTCCCAAACAAGGTGGTTAACAAAATTGGCAAAGGAACCGAATAGACATGTTTTCACAGAAGACATACAGACAGCCAACAGATACGCAAAAAAGGTGCTCACATCACGAATCATCGGGGAAATGCAGATCAAAGCCACAGTGCGGTACCACCGCACGCTCGTCGGAACGGCCACCATCGAAAGACAAGAAATGACGAGTGTTGGCGAGGATGTGGAGAGGAGAACTTTGTGCACAACTGGTGGGAAGGCGGACTTTCCACTGTGGAAAGCAGTGTGGAGGTTCCTCAGAAAACTGAAAACAGAGCTGTGACATGGCCCAGCAATTCTACTTCTGGGTGTGTGTTTGAGGGAAGTGACGCCAGCGTCTCAGATACCTGCAGCCCACACTCACTGTAGCATTATCTACAGCAGCCAAGACCTGGAGGCAACCTAAGTGTCCACCGATGGGTGGGTGAATGGATAAAGAGGTGGTATATATTTATATAAATATATATAAGTATTCATAAAAAGAAATCATTCCATTTGCAACAACATACTTTCATATGTTGAGGGCACTATGCTAAGTGAAATAAGTCAGGGAAAGAAAAATACCTTATAATCTCACTTATATATGAAATCTAAAAACCCCCACCAAAACAAAAAAGTTGTACTCTTAGACACAGGGCAAGGGGGGAAGAGAGCGACAGAAACATCTGTATGTTGTTTTACTTACGCATTCATTGGTTGATTCTTGTATGTGCCCTGACTGGGGATCGAACCCACAACCTTGGTGTATCAGGATGATGCTTAAACCAACAGAGCTAGCCAACCAGGGTCTCTGTCTTGTATTTTAAGTCTCTAAGAGAGTAGTTCTTGAAAGCTCTCATCACCAGAAAAGAAATCTGTAACTACAGCGATGGATGTTAAGTACTGTGGTGATCATTTTATAAAATATACAAATATTGAATCATTATGTTGTATACCTGAAACTAACAGGATGTTGTGCCAGTTATACCTAAATTTAAAAGTAAAGATTTGACTCTGAACATATAGAAATAAAACCTCACAATCACGCAAACAGGCACACACGCACACACATGCAGTCACGCACATACACAAACCCCACAAAAGGGAAGCGCCAGTCACTCAATGAAAACATGGGCGAAAGAAAATGCAGGCATCTATCTCAGAGGAGATGGAACATGCGGCCAATAAATGTAAGAGATGTGTCGCACAACCTGCAATCAGGGAGCGGCAAATCGAGAACATTTCCTGATTCGAGAGGATGTACCTTCGTGCCCCACGATTAGCACAAGGGAAGAGGAGCTGAAGACGACGCTGGCCTACAGAATCTCCTGCACCTGCTGGCGGGGTGTTAACTTGGTGACCTGCTTTGGAAACAGATATCACCACCTCAAAATGGAGGCGAACAGTGACCCAGCAACTCTACTCTTGGGCTACCCTAGAAAACTCTTGCACATGTACAAGCCCTATAACAATGGTTCGCAGCAGCCCTGCTCTTTGCAGCCGTGACCGTGAGAACAACTGCAGAGCACACCAGGAGGAACGCACAAACGCACGAGTGAACCGTGGCGGTTTGTATGACGGGATATTACCATAAAGCAGTCAAAGCAAGTGAACCTCAGTAGAAGCAATGTGAGCGACTCTCGGGAATATACTGTTAGGTAGAAAACAGCAAGTCCTCAAATACTGCAGGCACACAGCGTGACACGCTTCTCACAAAGTTAGAAAATGAGAGTAACTACTAAACACGGCACTCCGAGGGATGGCTACCTGGGCCGAGGGGGCAGGGACAGGGAGCGGCCACGGGGACAGACAGATGCAGGTTCAGGTTGAGGTGCTCGCTTTTGTTTGGGATGATGGCTTGTATCAGTAATAAAGCAGACTGGCCAAAAGAGGGCTACGTAGGAGCAGGTGGTGAGTCCTTCACGGACCGGGACTGACCACATAACCTACGTGGGCTTCAGCGAGGCCGAGCCAAACACCAGGCTCAGGCTCCGACACGCTCTCTCACCCAACACAACACGGTCCTCCCTCCCCTCCTCCCACATCCACAAGAAGCGTCCTTTTCTCTGTCCCCCACCCTGTGTCCAGGGTGTACTGCGAACACCCTACTTCCGAGTCATCAGGGGGGGTCTATGAGCCTGTCTCCCCCACCCCAACCCCCGCTCTGAGCAGTGAACCTGTCTCAGGGCAGAGGCTGTCTACAGGTCAGCGGGGCACAGAGTGACAGCATGTTGAAACCACCAGCCTTCGTCACTAACATCCTCTGTCAAATCCCGACCATCTTGCCAAACCCTGACATTCGGCAGGCCTCAATTCAAACCGACTCTGTTTTGGGAGGTCACAGTGACTTCTTCCCCTCAATTCGCTGCCCCTCCCTACTCTTCCCTGTGGCTGTGCCCAGATCTGGGCTCCTCCTCTCCTGCCCGGACTCCACACCAGTCAGGGATCCTTCTAAAGCACAGGTGGCAAACATGAGGTTGGCGGCCGACCTTGTTTTATCCAGCCTGGCACCTCGTTTCTACCCGGCAGCAGCACCAAGCCCTCACTTAACTGTTAAGGAGGAGTTACATGTATACAGCCCTAAAATTATTTCGGCCCTTTGAAGGCAACCGCGAGGCTGGTGTGGCCCCCGGTGAAAATGAGTTGACGCCCCTAAAGTGTATTTCAGATCACGTCTCTCCCTGATGAAGCCCTTCCATGGCTCCTCAGTGTCCTGAAATCAGTCCAGGTGCCTCGGCTCTTTACCAGGAGGCCGCCTGGTGGCCTCAATGCCCCTCACCCACCACACCACTGTGCTCTTGGTGCCTCAGGACCCACTTCACTGAGGGAAGGCTCTCTCTACCCTGCCACACAAGGTCAGGGAGCCACGCCCTCCTCCGGCTCCAGTGGCAGCGTGAACTCTGATCCCAAGCCACTGCCACCTGGATGGGTGCTCGTCATGGACCTTACTCAGCTCTTAGCACAAGGTCTTGCACACAGTAGGCAGCCTGTGCTGGAAGGAAGGGGCCTCTTGTTCTTATATACATTTCATAGGCATGATATTTTGCAGCAGCTTTTAGGTTGATGCTAATTTTAAAGGGGTTTGTGTTTTTTCCTCTGACTTGCTGTAACTGTCCCTGGGCTCCCACCTGCCCTGACAGCACCCTGGGCATCCTCGTGGCAGAGCAGCGCCTGGCCCCTGGCCTTTGCTCATTCAGGACAAGCAGGCTGCTGGGGCCTTGCAGACCCTCAGCCCTCCCCGGCCCTGGAGTCTCCACTCACCGTATTGAAGTACTCCACACCGGTGGCTTCAAATGCCCCTGCCACAGCTTGGGTCGTGGCCACACAGGCTACAGGGTGGCCATTGCCAATGGACTTGCCCATGGTGACAATGTCGGGGACAAAGTCTTCCCCCTGCAGCTGGAAGGCCCAGAAGTGCTTGCCTACTCGGCCAAAGCCCACTTGAATCTCGTCTGCAACAAAGACCCCTCCAGCCCTGCGGATGTGCCTGTGGCAGAGGACAGAGGGCTGACGGGTAGGGCCATGGCGAGAGGGATCAGGGCAGGAACGGGGAGGTCTTGGGACTGAATCCTGGCTCTGCCAATGCTAAGGTCGACCTTAGGCAGATGGCTGGCCTTCCAGAGGCCACTGTTTTTTCAGGGGCTGTGAAAAATCTGGTGAACAGGTGAGGCTGAGGTTGGAATGTGGAACAAAGGTTGGGAAACCCCATTACAGGCCTGGCCTCCTGGGGCCACCCCTCCCACCTACTCACTTCGCCACTTCTGGGAAGTAGCCAGCAGGGGGGATGATCTGTCCCCCAACACTGGGCAGGGACTCAGCAAAGAAGGCAGCGATCTGTGGATGACAGGGGACATAGGAACACCGACGTGGAGGTGCCAAGGGGCAAGTGGAGGTAGTTCTGGTAATGCTGGCTCAGGGCTGGCTCCACACAGGATGAGTTACTGTCATTGCTGCATCCCCAATTCGGACTTCACATCACATCTGAGGGTCTGTGACTCAGTTTTCTTTCAGGCCTCAAACCAACTCTTACAACCCGGAAGCTTCTAGACTCCTGTACTTGGCAGGCTCCAAACAAAATGCACTAATTCCCAACCCCCATCCCCCAGGCCTCCAACCTAGAACAGAAATGCAGCCCCCATCCCTGACCCAGCCCCGCAGCCATCCACCAGTCAGCATGGCCTGCTCCTTCTATGCCACCTCTGCATCCACTCCTTCCCACACTGGGACACCTGCCACCCGCAGGTCTGCCTCTTGCTGCCCGGACCCCGGCAGGGGCCTTCAGACTGGATGCCTCTTCCAGCCATCCATTGGCCACTGGGAGATGCCTCACCCCTGGCACTAAGCTTGTCGTGTTTAAAACCCTTCATGACCCCTTCTGCTTCCAGCAGTGACCCCCAAATTGTGTTCTGCCTTGGAGCTGCTTCAGAGGCAACTGCAGGATGAGGGAAAAGGCTGACAGGGTGGCAAACCTGTCCCCCACCTGGCTGCCACCAGAGCAGCTGCTTTTCTGGATTTATATAGGTGGGTGTAGAGCATCTGAAACACATAGGCCAGGCCCCAGGTCTGGCTCTGCCACCCGTTCTGGCCGTGTAGCCTGCCTGTCTGCTGTCACTGGCCATGTGGCCTGCCTGTCTCTGCCGTGTGTGCTGTCACTCCTCCCCTCTCCTGTCACTGAGGCCACTGCTCTTCCAGGACACAGCACATCTGTCCTGTCTCGACCCTCTCCATCTCTACTACGCTGGCCTGGATTGGGCCCCCTCATTGCTTACACACCCTTGGGCTGGCCCCATTCAAGAGCACCCTGGTCTCATTACCCTTCCTCTTAAATATCCCTCCAAGGTCCGCCACGGCCTCCAGCCCCTCAGCCCGCACTTGCGGGCTTCCAGCTCCAGGTCGCCCACCTCTCCAGGCTCACCTCTTGCCTGCTCAGCCTGGCCCCACACTCACATGGCTCCTCACCTGTATGCAGGCTGTTTAGGGTGCCTTTCCTCTTCTATCCCCAAGTCCACCTTGACTGGCTAACTCCTACTCACCTTCTATGACTAAGGTCAGGCAGCACCTCCTCCAAGGACCCTCCTTCACATCCACACTGGTGCAGCCTGGGCCCCCGGGGCCCCTGTAACGCCCAGACACACCTCTGGTTCTGAGTCTCTCAGACCTCCTGCACCTAGCACCAGCCCGCAATAGTGGAAGTGACATTCGCCCTCGGCCAGATGGGACCGGTGCAGATGCGGTTACCTGCCTGCCCTGCGCCTGTGCACTGCTGACCACACGTTTCACCTCTCTGGCATAGGCCTCAGCCGGATTGGGATGGTCCTCCCGGTAGAGGCCCCGGTAGGTGTCTGGGAGAGGTGCCTGTGGGGAGTGACAGTGTTGTGTCATCCAGGCTGGGCGGGGACACCAGCCTGTCGCCCCTTGGGCTGTGCATACCACGTGGACCCACTCCTTCTGGCCATCCAGGTCTCGGAACTTGTAGGGGCTGATGTCAATCAGGGAGCTCAGGTGGCCGTGGTAAGCGCTGGGGAGTAGAGGGGAGGGCGGGCTCAGGTCCAGGTGCCCGAGTCTCTGGCCTGGCCTTGACAACTGTCTGCCCTCCCCAGGAGACACACCTTTCTGACACAGCCCTGTTCTCAGGCCGAGGATGAGCACGGACTGTGGAGTCTGTGAGGCCACTTATGGGGTAACCAGCTAGGCTCCCTGGGGCCAGTCCTCTCCTCTGTAAAGAGGGGCTTCTCTTCAGGGTTATAATGAACCTTCAAAGTGCTGAGGCTCCACCCCTGGGCCTGGGCGGCACGCGATCAATACCAGGGAGCCACTGTCGGACCAGCTTCAGTGCCTCAAATGTGGCACCAACTCCCCCCCCTCCCGCCAAAGCTTTCTCAGCTCCCCAGAAGCTGCCTTCCTAGAACAGAGATCGGGAAAAGGTCCCCCCCGGGTGTGTGTGTGTGTGTGTGTGTGTGTGTGTGTGTGTGTAGCTGCAATCCCTCCCCCCCCATCCTTCTGGAAGCCAGAGCCTTACCGACCCCCACTAGGCAGCGGGCCCAGGCTTTGGGAGGCACTTACTGCTCTAATACCACCACGTCCCAGTGTCCCGTGTACTGGCGGGCCAGCCTCAGGGCCAGGTCGTTGGCCTCCGACCTGTGGTGGAAAAGGAGGGTGCCTTGCTGCCAGCTGTCCAAAGGCTGTCCCTCTCGGGGCCCTGCTTCCTCCAGAGAAGCCCAGAGGGAAGGAGGAGCCCTGCCAGCAGCAAGAAAACTCTCAGGGCCCCATTCGTTAGTCATTCAGTAAAAATTGTCAAATGCCTTCCTTGTGCTAGGAGCTGGGGGCTAAAACAGTAAAACGGGTATGTGTCCTGAAAGCCAAACAAATAAACAAACAAACAAAACCCAAAGAAAGGAAGAACGACCATGTTGGTAAGTGCCCTACGAGCACCACCGGAGGGGCCCTACTTTGGATGAGGGGGCGTTACAGGCTGAATTGTGTCCTGCCAAGTTCCTGTGTTGAGTTCTAACCCCCAGCACCTCAGAGTGCATCTGTGTGTGCAGACAGGGCCTTAAAGAGGTGACAAAGTTAAATGGGGCCGTTAGGGTGGCCCTCATCCAGCCTCGGTGACGTCCTCGTGAACATCATCTGGACGTGGAAGACATCTGGACACAGACACCAGGAGCTTGTGTACACAGAGGACAGACTGCGAGAAGAGGTGGCCACCTGCAAACTGAGGGGAGGCCATGACGAAACCGAACCTGCGGACACCCCGGCCTTGGACCTGGTCCCCAGGACTGCGAGGAGATGAACGGCTGCTGTTGAAGCCGCCCTGGGCCAGTCTGTGGAATTTGGTTACAGCGGCCTGAGCTGGCTAACGGGGGTCAGGGCAGGGCTCTGCGAGGGGGCAGCACCTGCACTGACTCCCCAGGGAGAGGTTTCCAACACAGCGAGTGGCACATGCAAAGGCCCTGGTGAAAGAAAAGAGCTCGGGGTGCTCGGGAACCGAGAGAGGACAGGGAGGCCAGAGGTGGGGCAGCCGTGGGGAGACACGCGGGGCCATCTTCACAGGGCCTTGGACGGAGCCCGGATTTCCTTCTTCAGGCTGGGCAAAGCTACCAAAGAGTTTAGTCAGAGGAGACAGGACCCAGCTTTCACGTGAGGAGGAAGCCTCTGGCCGTGACTAACGGAGCAGAAGGGAATTAAAGTGGAAGTGAATCCTCTGACCTTGTCAGCTTTGGTACGCTGCCCCTTCTCCACCCACAGTAGTCATAAAATAAAAAAGAACACACTAATTCAATGAAAAAAAAAAGAGGAAGTGAGGGGACAAAGGACACGCAGCGAGAGCATGTGGTAGCCATGGAGATGGACAGAGGTGAATGGAGACATCCTGGAGACCGGTGAGAAAGGCCCTGATGAAGGACCAGGAGGAAGGTTTCTGCTTCCAACAGAGATGCGGATGGTACTGCCATTTATGAGGCGAGACTAGGTGGGGGGTGGTAGTGAGGGTGATGTCCTCTTGGGAAGGTCTGGGGTAGGTGAGGGAGAGCCGGGGCCATGGTCCCACACCAGGCACCGGCAGATGATCACCTCCTTACTGTCTTTTTGACACGTAGAGCTGATGTGCAAGAAGTCAAATGGGCCCTGACCAGCATGGCTCGATGGGTTGGGCATTACACCGCACAACGAAAGGTGGCCACTTCGATTCTTAGGGCACAGGCCTGGGTTGTGGGCCAGGACTGGTTGAGCGTGTGCGAGAGGCAACCTATCAGTGTTTCTCCCCCTCTTTCCCTCTCCTGTCCTTTCTCTCTTAAATAAGTAAACTCTTAAAAAAAAAAAGAGGTCAAGTGGGGGGTTGGAATCATGAGGCTGGAAGACATGGGAAGAAGCATCTGGGCTGGAGACAAACTGGGGAGTCAACAGCATGTGGTGACACGTAATCCCATGGGAACAGATGAGATGACGAAGGGAGACGGCCCAGAGAGGACTCGCCCTACAGAACAGAGGGACTGGCAAAGGGGACAGGAGGGCTGGCCAGAAGCTAGCGGAAGCTGGGAGTGTGCAGTGTCCTGGAAGCAAGACCAGAACACTTCTAGAGAGAGTGGTAACTGCCAGCATTGCTGAGACAGCAAGACAAGGACAGCAAAGAGCCCACTGGATTTGGCCACACAGAAGTTGCTGGAATCCACAGAGTAAACCTGGTGGAGCCACCCAGCAAATATCCCTTCCTCCACTGCCGAGGAAGCTCCCACTTCTCGACCCAGCTCCCCACTCTTCCCAGGGAGGTCCCCATTCTGGCTTCCATCCCGTGTGGATGGCCCTGGGCAGGCTAGTGCCTTTTTTTGAACGGCTGTTTCCTTATCTGTAAAATGAAGATGTAAATTCCGTTTCCTAGAAATTACCATGCAGAAGACAGTGACGAATGCACTACACAAACGCGATAATAGTTACTAGGATCTCAATGCCTCACCCTACGGTGTGTTGAAATGTTCTCTCCCAGGATGCCGGCCTGCTTCTGTGTACCTGTCATCATCTGCCACTGCTGTCTCCACTGCCACTCCTCAGTGGGAGCCACCATCACCTGTCACCTGGCTGCTGAAATGGCGTCCAGTGGTGACCATTCTCACTCTCCCCAGCCCTGATGACATCACTTTTGTGATCAAAACCCTCCAGACTTCCAATGCTCTTAGGGTAGAAACAGACTCTTTACTTGTCTGATGAGGCCCTGGCTGAGGCGCCCTGCATCCCTCCCCAGTGTCTGCTCACACCTTCCCTCTCTCACCGGCTGCCTTTCAGTTCCTCAGGTGGGCTGGGACAAGACTCTTCCTGCGGTGGGGCCTCTGCACAGGCTGTCCCGTGTGGTGGGAACCTCGACAAGCACACTCGTCTCCCGGGCAGCTCTCAGTCTCACGTCACTCTTCAGGAACACCCTCCCTGACCCTCCAGAGCAGGCCGGGTCTGCTTCTATGCCTCAGGAGATCCTGCACTTTTCCCCAGGCAATGACCCCCCTGCCCCGCTCCACCTTATAATGTTTTATTTCTTTGAAGAATCACTCGATGTTTTGTTTCTTACTGAGTAAGCAGAGATTTGGCTGCAGCCCCAGCATTGTGCCTGTGTGTTCCCAAGGCAGAAATGAAGGAAGGCATTACCTTGGGGAGCCCTGCCAAGGATCCTGGAAGGGAGGTAATGGCACCTCTTACTAAGAGACCAGGCGACTGGGTCTACAGCTGGGAAGCCCAGGCACCTGCCCAGCGAGGGCTACCTCCTCTCCAGTCCCCACTTGGTCAGCTCCACTATGCTCGTTGTGTCTGGGGGCTGGCCATGGGGCACTTACCCAGAATTCAGGAAATAAAACACACTGAGTGTCTCTGGCAGGGTCTCGGACAGCCTCTGTGCGAAATCCACGATGTTGTCATGCAGGTACCGGCTGTTGGTGTTGAGCACTTGGTTCTGTTCATGTGCTGCTTGGACCACGAGAGGGTGGCAGTGTCCGACTGGAAGAAGGCCACCTTCATCACACAGCTGACTCTGCTCAACTGATCCTACCAGGCCTCCCCATCCCCAATCTGAACACCCAGCTGGGGGAACACAGTTATGGAGGGAGAGGTAGACAGGAAAGAGGGGAGTCTGAAGATAGAGGTGGGAGACAGAGGCCAGTTTTGGAAAAGGGAGACCTAGAAAGGAGTCCCTGAGGTTCTGGCAGAGGAAAAGTTCTCTGGCGGAAACCTACTTAGAGACCCACATCTTTGGTAGGGGTGGGGGTGTCTGGCGGCAGGCTTGACCTCACCAGTCAGTGGGGGCTGGAGGTAATGACTGCCGAAGGCCAAAGATGATGCTAACAATGAGCTCGTGCTGGGAGCTCACCAGGTGCTAGGCCCTCAAATTACATGAGTTAACTCAATCCTCCAAAACACTCTGAGGTGGGTACCTCGTATTATCATACCTATTTTGCAGATGAACAAACTGAGGAACAGAGAATTAAGTCACTTGCCTAAGATTACAAAATTAGCAAGAGAAGGACGGGGGTATGAACCCAGGCGTGCTGGGACTAGAGCCCCTGCTTTTAGCCTCCACTTTATTAACTTCATTAAAGTCAGTGGCAGACTCTCTCCCCATCAGCTCCAGCAGCCTGATCTGGATAACTGAATTCCTACCTCAGTTTTCTTGCCCAGGATCTGAGATGACCCCCAGCACTTGGCCAGGGGAGCCCATTGCTAGTCTCGGCTGGGCTGACTGCTGCTCATTGTCTGAGCCTGCGGTCAGTCCCAAGTGGAACTGGACTCCCGGACCTGGGTCTCTGACTCCTGCCCTGTGCAGCACCGCTCCTACACGGAAACGTCTACAGCGACACCAGAAAGTCTGGGCCGCCTCTGCTCAGCTCTCCCTGAGTGCTCTAGCCTCTCTGCACCTCAGGATCCCCTTGGACCTGGTTCACAGCCCCGGCCTCCTCTCCTGCCCCGCCAGCCTGCTGGATGGTACTGACCGTGAGCCACATTGTTGATGCAATCGATGTATTCCGCCCCCTGTTCATCGTACATGTACTGCCCTTGGCCCCGGACAATCTTAATAGGATCCTCAGGAAAAAAGAGTCTGCAGGAAGAGCTGTGGGGACATGCCAAAAAAGTGGACAGCCATGCCTGAAGCCCTAAAGGGAGAAGCCCACCCATCACATCCCTCCCCACCCCCTTTCAGTTTCTGGAAAAGGATAAAAGCTGGCAGGGCACCGTGCTGCCTCCTGCCTCCAGTCCCCCCACTCCGCAGGTGAGACTGGAAAGGTGGAAAAGGAGGGGTAAGCAGTTGTGGGTGGTTCTAGTACCCACATCAGTCCCTTGAATCCCCGGAAAAGGTGGCCGCCGAGACTTTCGGGGCTCCTCCCCTAGGCAGTGTTTCTATTGCAGGAGTGGGAGTGAGGCGGGCAGCCCAGCAGGTGGACGGCTCGGGCCCTCAGGGGGTCTTGCCAGCCGAGTTACGCGGCTGCCCCGCCGGCTGCAACTCCAAGCTCCAGCCAGAGGCTGCCTCGCGTCCCGCCAAGGGCCCCTGGCGCAGGTCCAGGGCGGAGGTTCTCTGAGGCTGCTCGTGAAACGGCTCCCCACCCCCACCCTGCGTCTCCACTTCGGTCCCTGGAGTCCCTCTCAGGCCAGGCCAGGTCCTGTGGGGAGCCGCCCCCGAGGGCCTCCTCGGGGGTAAAGACCGCCGACAGGTCGGCGGCGGCTGCGGAAGGGCCTGGCTCCGGAGCCGCAGGGCGGGCCGAGGGGGCGGCCGCAGAAGGCGCGGGTGGGGGAAGCAGCAGCCCGGACCCACGGCGCGTAGCCGCGTCTCGCAGCCCAGGAAAGCTCGGGCGGGGCGGGGTGGCCCGGGTTAGGGGCTGCGGGCTCCGCGCAGGACGTGCATGCGTTGTGCGTGCGCGCCGTCCGCGCCGCCGTCTCGATACCTGAGCAGCCGCCGCCGCCGAGCCAGCGTCGCCGCCTTCCCGCGCGGATCCGAGGCCATGACGCCCAGCGGCAGTCTGCGGCGGCGAAGGCGAAGGGCGCCCGGCCCCGCCCCTCCCTTCCCCGCCCCGCCTCGCCCCGCCTCGCCTCGCCTCGCCCCGCCTCGCCTCGCCTCGCCCTGCCCCTGGCCCCGCCCCCCGCCCTGCCCCGCCCCTCCTGGTCCCTCCTGGCCCCGCCCCCTCCCGCGGCCCGTTTGGTTAGTTAATTCACTCGGCGAGCGAGCCCCGTGGGCTTCCAACAGCCAAGTCGTTCTGTGGAAAGCGCCGCGAGGGAGCGGGGTTCGTGCTGTCCTCGCTGAGTGCTGCCCCAGCCCTCGGCCCGCGTCGTACCTCGGGGCTCGCCCTTTGGGCCCGGGCGGTTTCCTTCCCCCGAAGGGCCCCCGGGCGAGTCCGCCGCGGATCCCGTACCCGAGCGGGCTCTGAGCTCGGCAGGCCTCGCCCGGGACCCCGGGCTCAGTCTCTGAGTCGCCTTCCCAGTGCATACATTGGGACCCGCTGTGAGCGGTCACTGGGATCCCAGGCGGGGTGGCCGGGAGCTGTATCCGCGCTAAGGGAGTTGGTCATAAAGTGTTTAGGCAGGAGGAGAGTTGGGGGGACTCCTGAGGCGTATAGTAAGGAGACCGAGGCCCAGAGTGGGACAGGGCTTTGCCCTCAGACACACAGTGAGTGTGCAGCGCAGGCCGGACTCCAGTCCAGGTCGGCCCGACTTTCAGCCCAGGGGGCTGCTCTCTGGTCCCAGGGACTGGGAGAGCAGACAGATCCCCTCCAGGGGTGGGGTCCTGGGACTTTCTGCCTTGATGAACCCCAAGAACAAGGGGTCACAGTCCCCTGCTTTGCTTCTTCATTGCTGATTTCCTCATCTCTTCCCCCATAAAAATGTAAAATGTTTATTAGGGCATTTATTAAAGAACACTTGGAGTTTCTTTTTCCTCTTTCTTTTTAAAAAAGATTTCATTTATTTATTTTTTAGAGAGGAGATGGGAAGGAGAAAGGGAGGGAAACATTAATACATAGTTGCCTTTCACGTGCCCCCTACTGGGGACCTGGCCCGCAAGCTAAGCATGTGCCCTGACTGGGAATGGAACCAGTGGCCCTTTGGTTCGCAGGCTGGCCCTCAATCCACGGAGCCACAGGAGCCAGGCTGGTTCTTTCTATTGTAACATATACATACCATGACATTTTACTGTTTTCGGTGTGTTCACTTTGTGCGACCACCACAACCACCCACTTCCAAAACTTCATCTTCTAAACTGCATGGTGTTTCTTACTTTTTTTTGCAGTTAGCAATAATTGTGCCTCAGATAAACCTCACTGGCTATATAATACTGCCACTATGCAAAGCTAGAAGTTTCTTACTTTTAACTGTAAAACGGTATTGAACCTTATGTATGATTTTTGAAAAAAATTTGTCTCCAACTAACCAAACATGCTGCCCACATACAGGGCAGGGGAACTTGACCCTCAGAAAAGAAGTACAGGCCAGAGGCAACCGTTTGGGGCCCTGTCTTGAGCCCAAACACAAGCCTGTCTTGTGGCTCAGGGTAGTCAGAGAAGTTAGGTTGGCTCTGTGTTTTCCAGCCTGAGGGTTGAGGCTGCAGGCAGTCCCAGCCCACAGCTCACCCACTTGGGATGTCCAAAGTTAGGCGGCAGTGCAGGTGGAGGTCAAGCCAGGCCATCAACTGGATGGTTTCCTGGGCCAAGAGTATCTACAACAGGGGCAGGACAACACCAGGAAGCCTCTCCTTCCTGCTCAAAAAGCCCACTCATCCCTGCCTCTGGTCTCAGGCTAAGCACTCCTCTATCCTCTACCTCAGTGGTCCCCAGCCTTTTTGGCACCAGAGACCAGTATCATGGAAGATCCACAGACTGGGTTGGGGAGGAGAGTGGGGGCGGTTTCAAGGTGATTCCAGCACGTTACATTCAGGCTCACCACCTGATGTGCAGCCAGTTCCTAATAGGCCTGGACTGGCACCAGCTCTTGCCCTGAAAAGTTGGGGACCCCTGCATTATCTCATGACCAGCCTTCTAGGGGCCAGTGGAGGCCAAGAGGGCAGGGAACGGGAGGAAGTGGCCAATCTGCACCCAAGGCATGGTGTTTCTCAAGGCAGGCAGTGTGGGCACTCCCAGGGAGCTGGTGCATCACGGTGCAGGACTGTCCGTGAGCTTCAGATGTCTGATATCCCTGGGCCTGCCCACTGAACGCCAGGAGTGCCCCTCCAGTGATGGTGACAACCAGGAGCACCCCATGTAGTATCCTAGGGATCAGGAGGAGGGAGACCTGGGTCAGCCCCCCTCCTCTGAGTGGGCAGGAATTTTTGTGGTTAGTTTAGCTGCCATGGAACCAGCAGGACTCAATAACTGTGCTTCCCTTTCTTCTGGAAGGGGGCAGTTTTGGGCGTGGAGATGTGAAACCCTTGGTCTTTGAGGCTCAGCTGTGAGGCAGGGCACTCGCCCATGTCTCAGCTGCGACCTTGAGCAAGTCATTCACTCTTCTATAGTTTCTCACACACACCCAAGCTCTGGGAGCAATGTGTAGACTCTAAAATTTGAAGTTCGCAATTGAAAAGTTGCAGACCTTAGGATACAGGGTGTGAGGCCACAAGGGGGCAGCAGTGCACCACAAATAGCCTTGTCCTGCCCAAAGGAGCAGCAGAAGGACCTTCTCTGATGTGTGGGGAAGGGGAACATGTGGTTTCTACCAGGAGAGAATCCGTCTGCCAATCACCCAGCATCAGGGTGCTGCCTAGCAGCCTGTGCCCTGACAAGCAATTTCAAAAGACAATTCTGGTTATTTCTCCCTAGGCAGATCACTTCCCCCTCAGAGCCTCCGTTTTCTCACATGTCAGATGGAGGTGGTGATGCAAACCACATGGGCACCCTCCTCCACAGGCTGGTGGGGGGGTCCCTGAGGTCCCTGGGTGGAGGGAGGAGCAAGTTGCAAACTGTAGAGTGCAGTAGATTTGTGGGGTTGTGCTGGGACACCAAAGGGCACTTGGACAGCCTGTGATCTCATCGGTCGTCATAGCCCCACTGTTTCCCTTCTTCTTCACACTGTTGGCTTCCCTGGTGACCCAGACTGACTGGCTGAGCAGTGGGCCCGCCACTCATCACCAGCAACTTAGGGAGAAAGAAGCAAAAACTTGACACATTCCTCCCCCTTAGCTGGGGTCTGGTTGGGCCTCTTCCACTCAGTGAGGGGGCCACATAGTGGGGGTTTGGGGGGGCTGCCTACACCATGGCCCTCCTTAGGCCTCAGTCCTCGGAGGGAGAGGGCCTGGGATACCATTACTGCAGGCTTCTCGTCTACACCGCCCTGGATGTGCTTGGTTTTGTCATCTGTGTGATGGGCATATTCACTGGGTCCCTCTCTCAGGGTTGTTAAAAGGACCAGCTGGAATGAGGGACATAGAAACGCTTTGCAAGACCCTGGCCCTTGCGGGGTCTTGGAGTGGGGAGGAGCATGAGAACTTGGAATCACAGGAGCTGCCGGGCGCCTGGCCTGCCCTGGGTTCTCCTTGTGTTCCATGCAGCTGGTCCCCAGTAACCGCCATCGGAGACAAGGCATCACTGTCCCTTTGTACAGGTGAGGTAGCAGGCGGAGTTTTCTAAGAGGGCTGCAACAAGATCTGCATTTTCTCCTTAAAATATGACATTGACACTTTTCCCTTGAATTGGAAGTCAGCCACTGATTGTGCCAGGAAGTGGCACCATGTGACTTCTGAGGCTTGGCCATAAAAGGTGACACAGATTCCACCTGGTTCGCCACGGAACGTTCACCCTTAGAGTCCAGCAGCCATGCTGTGAGGGGCCCAGACCATAGGGAGAGGCCCAGGGTGGGTGAAAGGGTCAGGCCAGTTCCCAGCCCACTGGACTGCCCATGACTCAGTTGTCCTGACTCACTCCGTAGCCCACGGCTTAATCAGAATACTCTCCCACCACGCACAGTAGACATCAGCGCCAGCCACTATGTCCGGTGGTCAGACTGCCCCTCCTGTACCTGGGAACAGCCCGTCCTTTACCTAACCCATTGTCCTGGCTCACATCCTGAAACCCTGAGGCACCTGCCTGGGAGAACAGGAGACTAACCTCTCCCCATCCCCTCACAAACCCCACGCTTTTTCTTTTAAAAAACCCCATTCCTGCCTCCCTGTGGGGCTGCAGTTGATCAGACTCAGCCTGCCTGTAAGTGCAGCATCAAATAAAGGCACTTGGGTTAGATCAGCTGGCTCCTCCCGTCCCTATTTCTCCCTCATTTCCAATAGTGGGTGTTCTGGCCACCTGATGCCCCAGCTGACAGCCAGCGCCAACCAACCACCGGCTGCAGAGGACCTTGAGCCACAACCACCCGGCGGGGCCCAGCAACCCCAGAGCTGTTGGAGAGAGGTGTAAAGGGTTGTTGTTTTAGGGCAGCAGCACGTTTTGGGGTGATTTTCTATGTAGCAGTCACCAGTCACTGGCTCACAGATGTGACTGGCCAGAGGGCTCTGCTGGTATGTGACTTTCCAACTCCAAAGCCCATCTTTGCCCTGACCCCGAACTACTTCCTCTGGTGTCTGGGGTGCTCTGACCCAGGGAGAGTGTCTCCTGTCCCTCCCCACTTTGCAATGGCCAGGGTGAAGCCTGAGCAGAGCTGCCCCAGGGGCGGTCTGCGAGGACAGGCACACCCAGACACAAGTTCATGGTTTATTACACGCAGCAGTATCCATCTACACAGAGAGGGGAGGCAGGTAGCGGGCCAGAGCTGGTGGCTGGGGACCTTTGTCAGAGGTGGGGAAGCCTCTTGTAAGAGGGCCAAAGCGCAGGTCGCAGGCCCCCTGCTGGGGCCGCAGAGACCCCACTCCGCGGTTCTCTTCACCTGACTGCACTTGGGGGACCCGAGTTCTCCTGGGAGGGAGATTGGGGCCAGTGACACCCAAACTCTGAGCTGGAGGCCCATCTCTTCAGGCTGGCAAAGTCCCATCACACCCCTGCCCTGGGGGTGGGGGAGACGACAAGAAGCAGCAGCCAGTCCAGCCTGGGTCTTGCCGTCTTCCACAATGGGGGACCACAGGGCTCCCTGCAGCTGGGTCCATGTGGTGGTGACCACAGTGCTTGGCCTGTCCTCCTAGCCAGAGGACACGTGTTCTCGTTCGGGCTGGCTTCCTGAGGCTTAATGAACTTGGAGAGCTAGTCCTGCTTGGGGTGGGAGCCTTGCCCTGCCCTGCTGAGCCCAGGGTCCAGGATGTCCTGGGAGGGTAGGCAACTGGCTGGCTCTGGCTGGAGAGGCCAGGAGCAGCTGCAGTGGCCGTCCATGCCCCAGGTAGTCCCCAAGGCTTCAGAGCTTCAGGGGCCAGGCTCTTGTAGGGCAGCTGGGCAGCCAGAGTCTGCTAATCAGGCAACGAAAGGCCCCACCCGGCACCTATGCAGCCTCACCCGAGCCAGGCACCTTCACCTTGTCTCCTTCCAAAGGCCAGTGGGCGCCCCTCTGGTGTGCAGTTTCCCGACTGGCCGTCTGTGTTCCTGCCAGCGCCACGCGCTGGTGGTTCTGGGGCTGGGCCAGGCACACGCTCAAAGGTTGGAGGCCACAGGCAGTGCATCCCGTGAAAGAAGATCAATATATTACTGTTTCGTTTTTACAAAAATTAAAAATGTCCACACGGATCTGTACAGGTCGTGAGCTGGGTGCTGAGGATCACTGGAAAAGGAGGGAAAGACTATAGGTGAGGAGGGGCATCAGGCCCCGGGGGTTCCCCCCTGCCCATTTCCTCAGAGACAGGCAGGCCCCCATCCCCTAGTCCCAGGCTCCTGGCTTCCACCCCGTCTTGGGGGGCAGTCTGGACAAAGTCCCAGGGGTGCTGATGGCTTTACACTGGCTGGGCCAGGTGCTGAGTGGGCCTGTGCAACCAGCAGGGTGGGCCGAGCATAATCAGCCAGGACTATGGGCCCAGCCTCAGGCCACACGATGGGAGAGGTAAAGCGAGGCTGGTGACACAGAAGCCTGGCTATTCAGCCGCCAAGTAGGGAGCCGAAAGACACCCACCCTCAGGGCCCCTCTTGTGCCCCCACTCCTCCCAGCCTGTCCTGGAGACTTCCCTGCAAGGTACCTGGTGCCAACAGCCAGGGATGGGCAGCCCGTCGGTGCCCTGGAAGAAAGGAAGGCTTCAGTGGCGGGGCAGGGGCAGTCAGCACTCTGCCCTGGCACGCTCCTGCCCCGCTGTGGCCTGTGCGGCCCAGGCAGCTGCTGTGTGAGGCTGCTGGACCCCATCGAAACAGAGCTCGAATGCCTGTCCTGTCCACCCAGGCCGCCCAGCCACTCCTCCTGCACTTGTCCTGCTGTGTCCCCATGGGCTTGTTGGGACACCTGTGTAGTGGGTGGAACCAGGAGGGAGTGCTGGGCTTGTGCTGGACATCTGCTGTGTAGGGGAGGACCCGCCTGGCTCTGCTGAGGGACTGTGTGTCTTCTTGCCTGGTGGCCATGACAGGGGCTCCAGACCCTCACCCTGGGGGCCTGAGAGTTCTCGGGAATTGAAGTGAATATGGACAATTCAGGAGGGGGTCCTCCTGCCTGCCTCCCATCCTGGTCTCTGTGCTGCAGCCGGTCAGGGGGAGGCCAGCAGGGTGCAACCCGGCAGGGGGTTGTCTGGAAGTGTCAGCCGTGACCGCTCAGCAATCATACACAAGTGGAGATGGGGGGTCCTCAGGTGGCCTGGAGGATGGGGGCCTGGAGAGGGATAAATGCTGACCCTCCAGTCCTGGGGGGCCCTGGGGCACAAACACCACTCTGTCCCAGGGGCCTCAGACACCCGGGGCACCAGCACACTGCCATGCATCCAGCGGGGTACAGGCTGGGGCCGAGGGGGAGGGGAGGAGGCAGGCAGGATCTGGGAAGGTGGGTGGACGCCAGCAGCACAGCACACAGCAGGCCAGACCGCGTACCGCAGGGCAGGGCCCGCTGCCCCTTGAGGAGCCCTGGGAGCCCGGTGCCCCTTGCTTGCCTCCGCATTCAGGACTTTCCTGTTTCAGAGACAAAGGCTTCATGACTTGGGGGGAGGTCTTGGCCCAGGGGCTGGATCTGAGGGGCCACCCTGTCCCCTGCCGTCCCTGGCACTTTCCATGTGTGCTCCCTGCTCAGGTTTTCATGTCTTTCTCATTGCCTCTTCAAAACCATCTGGAGGTGGGATTAGCACCTCCACTGTATGGACAAGGAGACTGAGGGCCTGAGGGCTCAGTGACTCACTCAAGGCCAGAGGACTGGGCCTCCGGGGGTCCTTCCTGATCTCCCTTTGGAAGGTGGCCGCACGCATGGCTGGAGGCCCCTCTCCTCAGGGCCCTGGCAAGGGTGGCCAAATGTGAATGTCTGGTCAGCTTTAGCTTGGAGACTCAGCTCTTTTGTTTTCCTGTCTGTTCTGAGCACCCCCGCCACCCCACCCTGCACCCCCTGCCCCACCTGAAAGAGTCTGATGTGTAACCTCCTCTGCCTTCTAGGAAAAGGGACCTGAATTTGTGGTCATTTCAGGCACTGGGTTGGGCGGGCCATCAGGGGCTGTGGGAACGGGGAAGGGAGAGGTCTGGGGCCGGTGGAGGAGAGGCAGGGGGACAGCACAAGGCCATCCAGAGCAAAGAAAGCCCCCTTCCAGACGGGACAGACACCGCAGAGGGAAGGGCGGCCCCACCCTCCTTTATGGGCGAGGAAGCACAGAAAAGAGGGCCAGTGACCCCAGCAAACAGGCTCTGCCCCTGGCTGGGCTTCCCGTTCTATAGAGGGGCAGGTCTCCCAAGCTGCACCTACGGCGGGGTCAAGCCAGAGCAAGAAGACCCTCTACAACAAAGTGGGATGGTGATGGTGGCCCTGGAAGTGTAGGCATCCCAGGCAGGGCCAGTGTGGTCTCTGGGACTTGAGCTCTGAGGACAGAGAGGACACTGGCAGAAGGCAGCAAAGACCTTGGTGAGGGCTCCCCTCATGCTCCAACACCTACCACAGGGCATGGCTGGTCCAGGCCTGGCGGTCCCGGCTCGCCCTTCTGGCCCTTCACTCCTTTCCGGCCGGGGATGCCTCGCTCTCCCTGCACGAGAAGGGAGACAGGGGTATGGCCGTGGCTGCGGACCCCAGGACGCCTCCAGCACCTCTGACGGTGGGTCTGGGGCTGGCAGCCAGCCTGCCCTGCTACCCCCATCCCAGCCTCCACCTGCCCACCCTGTCTCTCACTGCCTGCCTCTTGCTTCCCACATCCTTGCTGCCTCATCCCTCCTCTTCCCCTGCCTGCCTCTCCTGTCCTCCTGCCCCACCTTCTCTCTAGCTGCCCCCGCTTTCTCTCCGCCTACCCCACCTTCTCTCCACGCTCGCTCCGGTCGCCTTTCTCTCCTCGGGGTCCAGGGAAACCCTGACAAAAGGATTGAAGGTGAGACCTGAAAACAAAGTTTAGGTGTGCCCCTCTTATCTGTCCATCTCCGCCCCTCCCTCCTTATTTGTGGTACCAGCTGGCCCAGCTACAACTCCTAGGGGACGCATATGCGTGTACAGGCGGGTTTGGGGAGATGGCGTGCCTTCAGGACACCAGCACTCCTTCGGAGGACTCTGTGAGTCTGTGGATGGAGGCCCCAGGCAGGACCGCTGGCAAGGGCCTTTCCTCAAGTCAGTTGGACGCAGCTGGCACTGGCCCAGACTTGGTTGGGGACAGACTTAGGAAACCCACGGAAGTTTATGTCACCGTTTTTGACAGAACAAGAAATGACCTGTCTTCTCTGGGCTTGGTTCAAACTGTTATGCACCCACCCATCTGTCCATCCATTTGTCCCTCTGTCCATCCACCCAACCAACATTTCCACGCACCCACTAGGAACTGGGCTGTGGGTGCAGAGAAACAGATGCGGAGTGCTCCCTCTTGTATTTATTATGTGGTTTATTTTCTATATCTTATGATTTTTTTAAATCTTCACGCGAGGACATGCTTATTGATTTTAGAGAGGGGGAAGGGAAGGAGAGAGAGAGGGAGAGAAACATCGATGCAAGAGAGAAACATCGGTTGGTTGGCTTTCATACGCGCCCTGACCAGAAACTGAATCCGCCACCCTTCGGTTTGCGGGACGGCCCTCCAACCAACCGAGCCACACCAGCCAGGGCGTGATGTTTTGACATCTTAAAAAATCTTGCTGGCTGGGGAGAGGCTGTCCCTCCCAGAACCAGCCAGTTCTTAGAGACTGCAAAGGGCTAGTCTGGGAGGGCGCCTTTCAGATGCAAACCAGCCAGCCCCCTGGTGCCCCCTATCTACTCCTCACACACCAGAATATCTCTCCTCTCCGAAACCAGCCCTCAGCAGGCAGCAGGCAGCCAGAGGCCACCCCATGGCTGAAACCTGCTGGAATTTTTCAAACTGGCCAATCCTAATGTTTCCCCTGCCTGCCCTGCCTTGCCTTGCCTTTCCCATGGAAAACCCACCCAAGGCTTTCCCTGCTCTTTTCTGCCTCCAGGCCAAGCCAGGTGCTTCCCCAAGTGGCCCCTCACGCCCTCCTCTTGGCAAATGTAAGGACTAAATTCTTTGAAAGGCAGTGACCTCTCTGTGTCGTCACTTAGTTTCCTCCGTGAATTAAAACCCCGTGGGTACACAGGCATCAGCAATCCACCTGGGTCCGTGGCTGTGCCTCTGGATGTTTCAGTGACGAGTCAGTTCAGACCAGTGTGAATTGTGTTTTCTGTCTCTTGCAACCAACGGACACTCGACCCAATCAATGTCAGGCTAATACTGCCTCTCCCCTCCCTCCCACAACACTGCCTTAGTGGAGGCCTCCTCATCTCTCACCAGAACATCGCAATAGGCTCCTCACTGCTCTTCCCACCCCCCACTCCAATGCATCATCCATCCATCGTCTGTTCTGGTATCATTCACCTGCCCATCATCCATGCACCCATAAAGCATCTCCTCTGGGCTGTGCATTGGACTTGGCACTGAGAACACAGGACAAACCAGGCAGTGGTAGTCCCAGCCCTGGGAAGGGGGTTATGCCCATGCCACCAGACCTGGGACCTGATCCCTATGAATGGCAAGACACTTACATCTAGTCCTGGCTCCCCTGGCTCTCCGGGTCGGCCCTGAGGAGACACAAAGAGACGGTGTGAGGGGCTGGGGAGGGGTGCTGGGAGCACAGCTTCTGGGGCTTTCAACCCTTTGAGTTGTTCACACACCCGAACTCCAGCCAGGGGACGAGTGAAGTGCAGGGGTGGACCTCCGGGGCTGTGCAGCCACAGTCGGAGTGGCGTTAAGGAAAGGGGGGTGGTTACCTTCTCTCCTTTGGTTCCTGGTAGCCCAATGAGGCCCAGCGGGCCGGCTGGTCCCTGGATGGAAAGGGAATGAGTTAGGAGGCTTGGCGGCCACAGGAATTAGCATGTCTACGGACAAACAAGCCTCATGACACTCACAGGCAGGCCGCTGGGGCCTCTCTCCCCTGCCTCGCCCTTCTCTCCCTTTGCTCCATCCAAACCCTGGAAGTGAAGGGGGACAACAGTCAGGGGTCCGGGGTCAGACAGCTGGAAGGATGGGAAATCTTGGGGGCCTAGGTGTGCAGGGAAGAGGGACAGACTCCAGGCTCTGACAAGTGTGGCCCTGGCTTCCTTCTTGTGCAAATACTCAGAATGAGTTGCGGGTGTGAGTGCTTTGCCTTTTCCTGCACTCATGGCAGGTGGTTGTGGTCACACCCATTTCACAGATGAGGAAAGAGGGGCACAGAAAGGGCAGGGATGGGCCCAGCGCACAGCAAGCAAGTGGCCAGCTGACTGCCAACGGAGTTTCTGAGCCCCGACCTTGGCCTCCAGCCCTGACAGCAGTGTTGTCTTCTAAGCCTGATGTGGGGTCAGGTGGGGGGGCGGGGGCTTGGGACAAAACAGAGCCAGAAGCAGCACGTCACACGCTCAACCCACTCAGCTCCGGGAGTCCACGACTCTCAGTCCCCGAGGTGGCGTCAGAACTGGGGAGGCAGAGATGTGCGCTCCCTTAGGGCGGGGCCAGCCGACAGGCCAGGTGGCCTTCTCATCTGTGTGACCGCTGGGGCTCAGCACTAGGGCGGGGTGTGCTCATGGGTTTAATTTAGGAGCAGAGAACATGACATTATGTAATACATGCCAAACCCAAGACTTGGTGTCAAGACTGTGGGCAGTGGAGAAACAGATGTGCACGTGGGAGGCAAAGGGGACTGGGTGACAAAGGGGGAGACACAGGAAAAGGGGAGGCTACATCAAGGAGGGGAAAGCAGTGGACTGGGGCCCGGGCAGAAGGAAAGGGGAAAGAGCAGAGAGCCCCAAGTGTGGGCATGAGGGACCACCAGCTTGGGGGACTCAGAATGTTCAGGCCCCGGGAAGATGCAGGGCTGGCCTAAGGCCAAGCGTGGGCCCTCCTTTGGCCCGTTAGCAAGGCTTTCTGGAAGCTTCCGGGCCGTGAATCTGCAGAAAGTGGGAAGGTTCTCACCCAGGCCCTGGAACTCACCTTGGGACCCTGGGTTCCCTGTAGGCCCTGGAGGAGGAGAGAGATCAGGGCCGGCCCTCTGGCAGGGCCATGAAGGCTTGTGGGCCACTCGCTGGCCCCTGTGGCCCTGACCTCGGGACCTCCCAAGCCCAGGTCCTGGCTCTGCCCTCCTTGCCTGACATGACCCCCCCCTTCCCCCAGGGAATTCTCCTGGGCACAGCTCCTGGGAATGGGTCCACCACCCTTTTCGTATCCCAGCTGCTTTAAGACAGACATTCTTACCATGGGGCCTGGGGGACCAGGGGGGCCGGGGGGCCCGGGCTCCACTATGATCTGGGCCTAGAAGAGGGTCAGAGGTGGCTTAGTCACACAGTGCCTGTCATCCCTCACCAGCCACGAAGGAGCCCCTGGAGTGCTGGAGGAGCTCACCCTGGGTCCCTGCTTCTTACGCCCAGGAGTGCGCTGCCTGGGGGGGGGCCCAGTGCTGACATTGGGGTCTCAGTTGGGCCTTAGGTGAAGGACACAACCCGAGGTTCCTCCGCCCCCACTCCCCTGGGTTTGGTCAGGCCAAGTGGCCCTGCTGTCCTGAGGCTCGAGATCCCAGCTGGCCTCAGCTGCCCCCTTACCAGGCTCTCTGGTAGCTTGTCAGATGCTGGCTCTCCCTTCTGCCCCTTGGGGCCATGGGCACCCTGTGGGACAGGACAGCCTTGAGCCCTTTCTCTCTCCAGGATAGCCACCCACAGGGATCAGCACCTCCCCTTCCCTCCTGCTATGGGACTTCTGGGGCAGAGACCTGCCAGGTTGGCCTTTCCAGCTTAAAAATAGTTCCCCTGGATCAGGGGGCAGTTAGAAAGCACAGGGACAGCCACACACACACTGGTTTTCCTGTGGGGCAGGAGGGCCGCCGGAGCTCTGGAAGCCCCGCCTCAACCTGCACTTTCTCTCCAGCTGAGCAGCCTTATAGACGGACAGTGGGTGTGAACTGGTGGCACCTGGTGGCTGCTTAGCCTCTCAGCTCTTCCGGTCCATCCACGCCAAGACCAACAACCAAAAGGCCAGTGACGATGACGGCAGGTGCTTATCCTGTCGGCCACCAGTCTCGAACCTGTCTGTGCACTCCCTCACAGGAGCAGGAGATTATAGCTCCCATTTTAGAGGTGGGGAAACCCAGGCCCACGAGGCTTAGGTAGCTTGTGCAGGGTTCTAGTCAATGAGAAATGAGGCAGGAAGCGAACTTGGGCAGCCAGAGCTGCCATCTAACCACCAGCTCACTCCCACCGCTCAGGGCCTTCTCAGTTCACCTTTACAGGGGCCTTGGGAGGTAGGCGGTGCATCCTTCTACAGGTGAGGGAAGGGGGTCAGAGACTCTGAGCAGCGAGGGCTGGGCACCAGGGCTCCCTTCCATGGCCCCACGGCCCTGGGCTGGACCATGACACAGGGCCCCAGCTGCCAGCAGGCATATCTGCTTGGGGACCCCGCTGGGGATAAGTAGGGGGGTTAGGCCCACCAGCCACTTACTGGGAGGCCAGGGAGGCCCATCTCGCCTGCTTCCCCTTTGGGTCCAGCCAGCCCAACCTCTCCTGAGTCTCCTTTTTGTCCTTTGGGACCCTGGAAGCCACATGAACAAGGGTCAGTGGGGCTCAGCAAGCATCTCCCTTCCCCCACTCTGGTAGGTCCCCAGAGCTTCATTCAGGCCAGGCCAGACCCCCCACTTCCTTGTTGTGGGTCCCTGACTCCAGCTCAGGTGGCAAATGCACTGAGGGGCCTGGACAGAGGCAGGGAGGGGGCATCCCCCAACCTGCCTCACTGCACACAGGGGTCCCGGGTGGGGTGGGGATGGAGACAGTGCAGCAAGTGGGATGGGGTAGCCACCAGGGGCCTCGAGGGGCCGCTTGTCAGGCCCAGGGCCAACTGTGTGCTCACCTCTCAGGAGTCAGTGACGAGAGTCCCCAGCCTCTACAACCAACTAGCCATCCACACAGTCACCTTCCGGCCACGAATTCTGGCCACTGATTCCCTCCCTCAACCAACGTGGAATATCCACGATGTGCTACACACTAGGGGCTCAGCGCTAAAGGCACGTCCACAGACGTCAGGCAACACCCGTGGACACCATGGTGTTTGCAGAGGATCACACATGTGTGCGCGAGCGCCGACAGCAATGTGTTCGCTGACATTCGGACTCTGCTACGTGCCATAGGCTCCGCGCGCGAGTTTTCTGAACCCAGGGGTGTAACCACCCGGGGGTGAGGAGCCCAGGCTGCCTGAGGGGGAGCAGCTTGCCCAAGGCCTATGGGCAGAACCAGGATTCGCACATGGTGGTACACGTTGTCTCCAAGTGTGGACACACTCACACACACGCACATGCTCACGCACACACACAGCACGGCCCCTGGCACCAGCACCACCAAGGCACTGAAAGGCTCAGAAACCTTTTCTCCGTCGATTCCGGGGGCTCCTGGCAATCCGAGCTCGCCCTGGAAGGGAACAGAGAGCAACAGGGGTCATGGTGCCCCGCAGCCCCTGAAAGGGGTCTGTGGCTGGGCTGCCCCCCCAACCAGCATCCCATTCCTGGTTGAATCCCTGCAGTTAGACCTCCAGCATGGTGCCCACTGGGCGCCCAGCTCCATGCCAGGAGCTGGCCACCTCCTCCGCCCCCATGGGCGGACGGTGCCTGGGGCCGTCATCTATAGGCTGGTAAGTCACATTATGGAAGCTGAGTCTGGGAGGGTTAAGTGACTTGGTCCCAACCACACAGCCCAGGGACAATGATGGGACCAGACCCTGTCTGATTTCAGTCCTGGGTTCTTTCTCCTGAGCCAGGTGGGCAGGGTGCAACGGTGCACATAGGCCGTAGGAATGACCACGCCATCTGTGGGGCTTTGTGGTGTCACCGGGGGCTGGTTTATGGGTCTCCATGTGTGAATGAAGCTTCCCAGGGCACCGTGAAGCTGAGTCTGGGAAGAAGGCTCCCTACTTGGTTAGGAAGTAGGAGGGTCCTTTCTCAGGGCTCCCAGAAGCCAGGACCCAGGGAGACAAGCAGAGGGAGCACGGCAGAGAGGAGAGGGGAGGGGGCTTTGGGGGACAACGGGCTTGAGGAGCCACACAACCGCGTGTGCACTGACCTTGGCTCCGGGGATCCCTGGTGGCCCTGGGAGCCCTGGGGCCCCGGGAGGACCCTGTGTGCGAAAGTCAAGCCAGTCAGTGTGTAGGCCGGGCCCGCCCCTCACTGCCAGCCCGCCCCTTCTGCCCTGCGGGCGACGCCCCGTTTAGCTGGGCTGCAGTGGGGTTGAGGGCCCTTAGGCAGCCCCATTCCCACATGGCCGGGCCAGGTCCCTGTCTCGAGGGAGTCCCGGGGGGAGGCACCAGTTGTCAGGCAAGTACACAATGTCCATTGCCATGGAGAGCCCAGAACCCCTCTGCCCTCAGCGCCAGTTCCCCCGAAACTAGATTTCTCCACCGCACGGCCCTCTCCAGTATCCCGTGGTGGCTCCCTATTGCCTCTTGAAGCCGGCATTCAGCGCCAGCCCAAAGTTGTGTCCCCAACAACGGCCCAGCGCTGCCTTCTCTATTTCTCTGTGACCTCTCTGACCATCAGCCCTGTTGCCTGTGGCCTCCTGTCCCCGGGGAGTTCCCAGGTCACACAGGTAGGGGATGGCATCTTCAGGCTCTGGTCTGACCCCACTCTCTAGCTGCTGTGTCCACCTAGGCTTCCAGAAGGCTGCCTGCTCACCATGGTACATCAGCAACCCCCAAACCCGGGTCCCATCCCAAAGCCCACGCTCCGTCCAGTCCCTCAGCCCCAAAAGTCGAAGTCCCCCCTTCCCCTCCCAACCGGCTCCCTTCCTGTTGGTGGCCCCCTTGAAAAGTCCCCGTCTTACTCTGTCCCTCCATTCCACCCACTCTCCGCTAGGCCTACGCTTAGCGCCAACCTTCCCGGTGGCCTGCCTGCTTCTGTTTGCCTCCCACGCCATTCCCCCTCTGCTCAAGAACCAGCTGGGGCCGCCTGCTGCTCGTCCAATAGGGTCGTCCTCCCAGCCTGGCACCCAGAATTCACTTCCCGCCTCCTGGACTCATTGAGCTTCTCCCAGGGGCTCCCAGCCCGCCAGGGGCACACCATGCATAGACATGCCCGAGGGCCATGGCACACCACACCACACCACACCACACCACACCGTGCAGGCCTGGGTGGCCATAGTTACCACCAGCTTGTGCTTCTCTGAGGCCTGTGGGAAATAACTGGAGTTGAAGCTCAGGTGGGGCCAGGTGCTGCCGCGCAGTCTGGTCTCTGATGGCTGTTCCTTCCTCACCCCAGCTCTCTCCCCGGGCACCCCACTTCTCCGGAACTGGTTATGGGTCTCCTCCAGTTTGCCGAGCAGGGCGCAGAGGCCACCCATCTCCAGAGGCCCTGGGGCAGGCCTTGCCACCCTCCCTACCCCTGACCACCCCACCCCCGCTGAGGTCATCAGAAGACCTAGCCCTGCAGACTGAGCTCCCTGGGAAGGCCTCAGGAAGCCCTGCTGGGGCTGGATACCAGGAAATGCTCTGCCTCCTGCCCTTTCTGCTTTGGCCTCTGGGGAGCCCTGGGCCCACCCGAGCCATGTTCATAGCGGCTCTCCCAGCATCGTGTGTGGTCTCAACACAGCACCTGGTGAACTTGGGTCTTTGTGCCAAGCTGTTCCTGGTCCCTTGTGTACAGAGTGTGGGATCAGGACACAAAGTGAGTGGCTATTCCCTCAGGAAATGAATAGCAGGGCCATCTGGTTTGCCAGGAGTGTTACCTTCAAGGCATCCAAGATCTTGCCATCATAGTCAATCACCACCGTGTCTCCTTGCTCGCCCTTGAAGCCCGGGAGACCCTGAGGCAGCACGAAGAGGAAGGTTTCGGGAAGGGCTGAAGTGGTAGCCATCTCTGTATCTCACCCAGAGAACTCAGTAACAGGGCCACACACGGTCCCCAGCACCGGCTCAGCTGTGACCCGGTGGGCCCAGCACGGCCGGTCCTCAGGGCTCAGTGACAAAACGTTGTAGGAGCCAGGCAGGGGCGAATGGATGGGAAGGGGCCTGGGGCCAACTGAGGAACACACCTGGCCTGAAATGGGGGGTGGCAGGAATTGGCTTTCCTGAGGGAACTGAGGCCCCCTGAGGCCCCGTCCCTGAATTCTCGAGGGAAAGCAGGAAGCCTGATTTTGATGTGATGTTCTTCATATTTTTGAATGTTGGCAAAGAAACACAAAGACACCGAAACCCTCCAAAACACCGTGTAGGCCTGTGCCTTGGTTTCCAACCATTGGCAGAGGCTGCGCACACCATGCACACACCCACTCGTTCCTGGTAGGAGCACACACCTGTGCATGAGCCTACACCCACCCACACCCCGACTCAGGTGAGTGCGTGGCTGCTGGCCCCGGCATCCTCTGCCCACCCCTTCCTGCGTGGGCATCTCTCTGCTCTGAGAACGGTGAGGGCCAGGAGCACTTTGGTTCAGGCCTGCAGCCAGGCCAGGGCTCCCTGCCAGCTGCCTCATGGTCATGACCTTCACGGAACTGTGCAGTTTACACGAATTCCCACACTTGGTGCTCCTTCTCATCCCCGGCCACCTGTGAGCCCAGGCTGTGGACTGAGACCAGGTTTTCAGAGGAGAAAACCAGCCTCTGGGAACATGAGGGGATGTGATTGTGAGAAGCCACAGAGCTGAGAACCCGATCCAGGATGTCAGCCTACAGGTATGCTGATAAAGGCTGGCCACAGAAGGTCTGGGGCTATGGGACCAGCTGGAGGGGCTATGCTCCTGGTGACAGGAACAGACCTCGACGTGGGGCTGGGAGAAAGGCCAGGTCCCCTCAGCAGGCATAGCGTTAATACCATATGTGATAATCGAGGTCTATGTCTGCATAAGCCGGGAGAGAGCCGTGTGGGGCAGACACTCGCTCGGAGAGAGGGGCAAGGGTGGGGGTTGGACCCCTATTTTTACACATGCATATTTGAGCATTTTACCAAAAGCGTGTATTATGAGACTAGAAATGAAACAAAATATCCCTAGGTTGTGGCCGGGTAGCTCCGTCGGTTGGACCGTCGTCCTGACGCACCACGGCTGCGGTTCAAGCCCTGGGCAGGGCCCGCACAAGAGGCAACCAGTGAATCATAAGTAAGTGGAGCACCAAATCGACGCTCCTCTCTCTCTCCAAAAATCAACAAATTAAAAAAAATGAAACATCACTAATGAATTATTGTAAAAAAAGACCCCAGTTCCTGGAGCCTCACTGCCTGGACCCCCCACCCTGGGGCCTTTGTGGACAGGAGGACCTTATGGAGGCACTGCCCTGGGTCCTGTGTGGGCCACTGGAGGGGAGGCGGCTTACCCGAAGCCCTGTGGCTCCCTCGGCTCCTCGCTGGCCGGGCTCCCCCTGTGGAGACACGTGGTTGCGCCAGGTGTGTGCAGACAAGCCAAAGTCCCGCCCTCGCCTCCCCGTCCCCTCCTCCCCAAAGGGCACAGGGCCTGATGTCTGCGACTGACACCCCAGTAATGAGGCTCCTGAAGGGAGGGCCTTCAGAACCCAGAGTGACGAGAAGCCACTGAGGCCCAGGAGCCCCAGGCTACATGGCGACTTCCTCTCGTAGGTCACTCAGACCCAACATCCCCCCACCCCCTGTAGGCCAGTCTCTGATGGCCAGTTCAATGAGACCGCGACCCCAGCCCCGAGGATCCAGGCCCTCCAGGGAAAGCCAAGCTGGAGGTAAAACCACGTCGCCTCCCGGCGACAGGGTGCTGCTCTGAATGGGGCCTGCAGAAGCTGAAGCCAAGTGCCGGAAAGTCACCTTCGGCCCTGGGGCCCCGTCCATGCCGCTCTCTCCCGGCGGGCCCACGCTCCCCGGCTCGCCCTGCAGCAGAGACATTCCCCGTGAGAGCAGGCAGCAGGGCGGGCTAGGGGCCACCGGGGTCTGCTGGCTTCTGCAGTCAGTCTGGTGGAGCATGGCTGAATCGCCCGCTGGAGAGGGAACTCAGGACTCTCTCTCCCCACCCAGGGACTCGGGACCACGGCCACCTTCCTGTTGAGTCTCGGTGCAGAGTCGGGGCAGTTCAGGGGCTCAAGAGACATTTTGGAGACAGGCTGGATGGGATTTGGTGGCTGTCCCCAGGGGCTGGGGGAGCCAGGATGACATCAGTTCCTGGCCTGGGGACAGGATATAGCGTGGGACCACCTAAGATGGGCACCAGAGGACTTGAGAGGACAGATGGCCTGTGTAAGGTGCCAGGCCTGTTGATGAGGGGGATCCAGGGCCTTCCTGCTGCCTCTGTCTGGCCTGCCCTGGGAGTCAGCCCACTCCCCATACCGCCCATCAGGTGAAAGGGCCAGGAGCGAGTGCTTCCCTGGGCAGACGGAACCCTGGGAGGTGGGAGGCAGGAGGAGCTCCGGGGAGGCACAGGCCCCTACCTTGGGCCCCGGAGGTCCAGGTAGCCCTGGTTGGCTTGGCATCCCGTCATCCCCCTGAGGAGAGGAGGGTGGAAGCTGCAGTTCTCAGGCCTGGACACCCTGCTGGGACTCTCAGACTACCCCCTCTGGACTCCCTGGCACAGCTGTCCACTCCTGGCACCAGCACCGGTCACACTGAGACAGGAAGCTTCTCCCTCCCCTCCTCATCCCTCTAGGGAAGGGGTGGGGTCAGATCCACTTCTGTTGCCTGTGCCCATTCACCCCAGGCCAGTGCAGAATGAGCCTCAGCAGGTGTGTGCAGAAAGAATGGATGGGCAGGTGGAGGAGAGGCAGGTGTGTGCAGAAGGAATGGATAGGCAGGTGGTGGAGAGGCAGGTGTGTGCAGAAGGAATGGATGGGCAGGTGGTGGAGAGGGAATCCGTTCTTCAGTCAACAGTTATCTCGTGAGCACCTTCTGCAACCCAGGTAGGTGAGGTCCCTGTTGGATGGGTCAGAGGAGGCCGAGGGCTAAGAAATATCTAGAGAAACACAAACACCTTGCTGGGAGATAGAGGTGCCAGGCAGAGAATGGGGGGGGGGGGCGTGCTTCAGTGGGTGGCTGGGGATGGTCTCCCAGAGGAGCGGAGCTGAGCGGAGGCCTGCAGGAGGAGGGGGATGCCCAGCTGTGGGAGGAGGTAGGAGATGGCTGCTCTGGGTCAGTGGTTCCCAGATGTGGGTGCACATTGGCCTCACCCAAGGCTGCGTGGATGGCCCACCCCAGTGTCTGTCTTGGTGGGTCTGGGGTGGGCCCCAAACATGCTTGTCTAACAAGCCCCCACTGATGCGGACATGCTGGTCTGGGGACCACACTTTAAGAGGCACTGTCCTGGACCCTGAAGTGGGAACACATTTGATGTGTTTGAGGAAGGGGAAGAATGAGTGAATGAGAGCCTGGCTTCAGAGATGTACCCACAGTGGGGACTCAGGCCTGCCAAGGAGCAGGACACCTTCCTGGTGGGTGGCCCCTGTTTCTGCCCCATGCCCAGCCCCTGCCCTTATCTCAGCCGCTTACCCCACCCCGGCTGAGAAGCCCCTCCGCAGGCCCCCCTCACCTTCTTTCCAGGAGCGCCGGGCTCACCCTGAGGGGAGACAGCAGGAGTGCAAGAGAAAGGTCAGAGCCTCTGAGCTGCCTGCCACTCTGGAGAAGCGGCCCCATGACCACGCCCCCCGCAGCCTGGAGACTCCAGCCCCTCAAAGAGGAGCACATGGGTGGTGGAGCAGACAGTCTTGGACTCCACTCCCAACCTGGTCCCTTCCAAGTTGAATGACCTCAGGCAAGTCACTGCTCTTGGAAGCGGAATGTGACGCCCCAGCCTCAGAAGGCCTCAGAGGGACACAGGCGAGACCAGAGAGGCCTCGAGAAAGCCTCTGGCCCCCCGCACGGCTTGCAGCAGGGCTCGCTAAGTGGAGCTCTCCCCCAGGACTCAGCCAGGACTCTAGCTTCTCCAGGGAGGACCAGAGCCTGCCTCCCCACCCAGCAGGCAGCGCTCAAGGAGGTAAGAAGGAGCTTGCTTGTGGAGAGGGCTTTAACAGCTAACCTGCTTGCCCTGGCAGGTGTGGCTCAGTTGGTGGAAGCATTGGTATCTCTCTCTCTCCCTCCCTCCCTCCCTTCCTCTCTCTTTAAAAATCAATAAGCATGTCCTCAGGTGAGGCTACAGTAAAAAAATAAAAGCTACCATGCTTTATTATTCGATCCTCACAACCTGGTGTGAAGGTCAGGCAGGAAAGTTTTATCATGCGCCCATTTAACAGGTGGGTAAACTAAGGCCCAGGGAGATGCAGTGATTTGCCCAAGGTCACAGCACTCAGTCTCTTAAGCCTGCTGCCTGGGCTTCGAGGGCGGGCTGGGGACGGGGATTGAGGAGCACTCACCTTGGGTCCCGGAGGTCCCCTTGGGCCCTGGAACCAGAGAAGAGAAGGTGTGAAAGGTGATACTGGAGGTTGCTCCTGTTTGTCCTTGTCGTCTTCCTTTTACAAAGGGCGACACCAAGGCTCAGGGAGGAGGCAGGACTGTGGCTGGAACGGCCCGTTCCGGGCCTCCCGCCTTGGACAGCTGCTCATCAGATCTCAAGCAGTGACAAATGAGTTGTAGGCTCCCTCCCAGGGACGCAGGGCTGTGAGTGTCTTGCTGGAGCTGGAGCCCCGCTGTCCCCCCCACCACTGGTGGGGACAGGCAAGAGCTCAGGTGTGTGCACACACACAGCCGCACACACAAACTGCATGTGTGTGTGGAAGAGGGGCTTCCGGGCTGGAACCATGGTCCTGCCCACTCAGGCCTCTGAAGCACTCTGGGTACTGACCAGCTCGCCGTCTCGTCCAGTCTCTCCCTTGGGACCCTGAGGACACACAGAGGAGAACAATGAGGGGACGCAGGGGCCTCACCGCCACCTGAGCCCGCAGTACCTGCTGGACCCGGGGCTGAGTCCCAAGTATATCTGCTCCCGTCAGTCTCACCAGACCCTGTCCTCACGCCACAGGAGAGAAAGTTGGGGCTCAGGGAGTGACATGCCTAATGGGACAAAGAATGGGTAAGCCAATGAGTAGCTGCCCTGAGGGGGGACCCTGGTGGCAGTTTGGTGGAGATGCTGGCTTCACATTGGCTTCACATCGGCTTCACATCGGTGGGGAAGGCTGAGCTGGAGTCCCTGGATTAGGGAAAGCGGGAGTACACGAGGTCTGGCCTTTGGGGTTTGGTGAGGACCAGGGCAGGATGACCGGGGCTAACTAGTTAATCCTGGGGAGGACAACCAGGGCTAACTAGTTAATCCTGGGGAGGACAACCAGGGCTAACTAGTTGGTACCGGGGAGGACGACCGGGGCTGACTAGTTGGTACCGGGGAGGACGACCGGGGCTAACCAGTTGGTACCGGGGAGGACGACTGGGGCTAACTAGTTAGTACCAGAGAGGACGGCCGGGGCTAACCAGTTAGTACTGGGGAGGATGGCCGGGGCTAACTAGTTAGTACCAGGGAGGATGACTGGGGCTAACTAGCTAGTACCAGGTAGTGGGGAGAAAGGGAGGGAAAGAAATAGGTGTTGGTAAAGATCTGTGGAGAAAGAGCCTACACATACAGGTCAGGGTCAGGGTCAGGACTGGACAGAGATGGCAGCCAAGGTCAGAGTCAGGGTCTGTGGGTCCATTTGGAGTTAGAGTGGAGGGGTAAGAGTTGGATCTGGAACCAGGGTGGGCTCTGTCAGGGTAAAAGTTAGGGTCTGGACAGTAGTCTGACTGGGATGTGGGTCAGGATTTGGGAATGAGTTTGGGGTCAAGGTCTTAACTGGGTCTAGACACCCAGTTAGTTTTGGTTTAAGGGTCTGGGTTGGGGGTGCAGTTAGGGTTGGGTTTGAGTGTGAACTGGGGATAGGGCTAGGGGTGGGGTTGGTTTTGGGATCAGGGTTTGGGGTTTCGGTAGGTGCAGGACCAGGTTCTGGGTGGTCCAGCTCCATCCATGCCTGCTTACCGCTGGGCCTGGTGCTCCCCTGGGGCCATCTTTCCCTGTGTCACCAGGAGGGCCCCGAGCCCCAGGCAGTCCAGGGGGCCCTGGAGGCCCTGGAGGCCCAGCAGCTCCCTCTTGCCCTCGGTCTCCCTGAAAGAGATGAGGCCTGGCGTGACTCTGAGGGCAAGGGGAAGGGGCTCTGGTCTCCGGAGAGGCCCCTACATGGGCAGTCCGATGCCTTCCCCTGCCCCAGCCCTCGGCCAGCTCAGAGGCTTTGTTATTAGGCCTCTCGCCACTTTTTGGTGGTCACACGAAGGGACAGGTTCCTATATCTCAGCATAAGAGGCCAGCAGGACCTTTCGCACTCCAAGGGACGTGCCATCTCCTCACCTATGGGGCTTAGGTGACAGATGACACATGCTGGGTGGGAGAGAAGGCACGTGTACCCGCCCGGCCCCCTTCCTCCTGGAAAGGGGACAGCAAACCTCCTGGCTGGCTCACTCCTGCTTCATTGGGTGACAGAGGTGCACCCTTGGCATTTGACCGAGAGGGACGAAAACTCATGTTTACACAAAAACCTGTACATGAGTGTTCACAGCGGCCTTACTCGTTAAAGCCCCAAACTGGAAACAATGCAAACGTCCTCCAGTGGCGAGAGGTTAACCACCTGGGGCCCGTGTACCGCGGAACACCGCTCCGCAGTAAACAGACCGGAATGGAGTCTGTGTGCATCTGGCAGCAACGATGCGGAGGGAGAGAGCCGATCTCAAAAGCGTATGGACAGGGGGATTCCATCAACACAACATCCTTGAAATGGCAACGTTATGGGGAGGGAGCACAGATTAGCAGTTGCCAGGGCTCAGGCATGGGGGCGGGGAGGGAGGGGACTGCGTGAGGACCGGGGTGTGATGGTTGCACACGTCCACGACGGCGATAAAGAGGCACAGGAGTGAGCACACGCATGGGTAGGGTGGGGGAGTCTGAGTGAGGCTGCTGGATGGTGTCCGTTCCCTGAGGAGCAGATTGCCCTGCGGCGCTGCAGGAGTCACTGTGGGTAGAACTAGAGATGAGTATCGTGCACCACAACTGCGTGTGAGTTTACAGTTACCTCAACAACAAAAAGGAGGTGACAGGGGCCACACAGTCTCTCTCATGCAGCCCCAAACCCCCAGTTCTCAGGCTGATGTTAGTACCGGGTCAGACCTCAGGCCGCCAGAGCCCTCACCTGGTGGCGCCCCCTGCAAGGAGGGAAGACCACAGTGCCACCGGCACTTCCTGCCACCCCAGCGGTGCCCACCCAGTGCTGGCGCTGGGCACAGGAATGGGGCGTGCCCACTCACAGGGCCAGCAGCGCCCAACCTTCCTGTACCCAGGCTTCGTGTGGGGTGGGCCCTGCTGTATGCCCTGAGCTGATGGGCCAGGACACCCTGGGCACTGTTCTTGTCCCATTTTACAGAGGGGTGGCCAGCGTCACAGAGGGCAGCCCTTTAACCAGGGTCACAGAGCTGGAAAGGCCACTGCGGCACATGGTCTTTTTCAGTCACTGTGCTTGTCCCTGGGCCCCGTGACATGAAAGAGCTCACCTCTCCAGCCAACTGCACCTGACACCTAGCTCACTCACTGTCCCGATGAGGAACGGCACGGCAGCCCTCACTGTCTGCCACACGGCTGGGCCCTGGCCAAGGGGACAGAACTCCAGGCCAAGGTAAAGAGTGTGGCGTTTGGTTAGGTCCCCCAGCCGTGGGTGCTGGTGGTGGGGGCCATTCCTGGTTTCTTTCACGCTATAGTAGGGAGATTTGGGAGACCCCCCCGTCACCTGTTGCTCTTCTCACAGCTCAGGGCCCAGGCTGGGAACCACAGGCCTGGGCTCCACTTCTCTAGGCAGAAAGTGGGCTCAGACCCCCGTGCAGGTCCCAGAGAGGGTCCTCCCCTGAGTTCCTCCAGCAACAAGGTGGGCCCGCTGCCTCCTCCTCCTGCTGGGATTGGCCGGCTGAGAGCTGACCCTGGGGACATGAGGAGCTGAGAGGAACACGCCAGGCAAATGAGCAGGCCCAGACACGCCCCTTGGCCAGTCTACCTTGAGGACGCGGCGACTGCACAAGTGATGGTCTCTGCCGATAAAGCCTGGAAGGAGCCGCGGGAAAACCATCTGTAGCCGACAGGCCGTGTGGTCAGAAAGGTGGGAGGGTGATGGACAAGACCACAAGGCTACCTCTGGAGCCAAAGCCATGTACCCCGCCCCACACAAAGGCACTTGTGATGGGGAGGGGCAGACCGCATTGTCCACGGAGGCCACTATGTTCCTCCTGTCCCACAGGGCCCTCAGCAGCGTGACCTCGTCACTCCCCATCGAGAGCTGTGGTCTCTTTCTTTCTGCTCCCCCTGACCCTGGGTGTGCCCTATGACAGATGTGACCCCTGGAATGCAGGGGCAGTGATGCTGTGTCCATTCTGCATACAGCTCTTAACAGGCCTGGCAGTCCCAGCTTCCTGCCTCTTGAGACGCTGTTCCTGGAAGCCAGCCCCAGCCAGCAGCTCCATTGGCCACTTGAGGGCCGCCACTGTGGACTGCCGACCCGCTGCCCCTGCCTGCAACAGGAGACCCCGTCAACCCAAGGGGCCGAGAGGGAAGTGACACGTGTGTGCGTCACTTGCAGGCGCGGAGGTTGTCTCTCAGGGGTTGTTTACCCAGGAAGAGGGTGGGCTGGGGGCATTCTGGCCTATGGGGAGCGGGCGTGGCTGCTGGGAGGAGCAGGTCCCACATGCAACAGAAAGCAAATGGCCACCAAACTCAATGCAAAATGCACGGGCACCCTTCCTTTGACTGCAGGGACATCTCATCACCTTTGTGTGGCCCTGCCCTTGTCCTCCTATCAAAGGCCCCGCACAGGACAGCTGGGTGTCTAGGGAAACTCAGCCTGGCCACCTGTCTTTCCCGCTCTGGGGTCACAGCCGGCCTCATTTCCCAAACCAGGCTCAGAGTCGTGAGGTTGAAGAGCTGGGACAGGGACCCAGCCCTGCTCTCTGCACGCTGCCCCTTCCCCTCGTTCCCCTCACCCTCCACTCTAGTCCCACCTCCTGCCTCAGCAGCTGCGGGTGATCTGCCATTGGCTATAATTTCTACCTCACAACCTTCTTAAGAACAATGGGGAGTTCGCCACTCCCCTGCCCCCTCTGGCCCTCGCAGCTGCCCGCCCAGGCTGTGGCAGAGGTGTAGAGGGCCCCTTGAGTGACCCTCTGCTGAGACCTGCTTTTGTGGGGCCCATGTCGCTGGGGGTCTCCACTCCATTTCAGTTGTGTTGAGGAGACCCCGGGGCCCAGGGGCCATGGAGGAGGGCCAAGATGATCTGGCTGGGCCCCCACCTCCTGTCCCCATGCGGGATGCTGGGTGCACACTTTTATGATTGCAGTGAGTCTTCACCTCAGTGGCTGTCGCCCCATTCGCAGTTGGAGGAACTGCGTCTCAGAGGGGAAAGTGACTCGCTCTGGGTCATTCAGTTGATAAACAGCAGAGCTCAGCTTGGGCTCAAGGCTGCTGATCCTAGAGTCTCCCTTCTTCCTGGGGTGCTGCTGCCTCAGGAAGGTCTGTCTCTGGTCTGGGACTAGTGCCAGCCCCACGGTCCGCCCACCCACAGTGATGAGCGTGACGGGACGTCTGTGCCACACAAGGTGCCTGGGACTCCCACCCGGGGCTGTTTTCGGGAGGCTTTGCAGCAGGACAGGCTGCAGGCGGGAGACGGGTGCTTGCCGACCGACCGCGGACCGCCTTCCGCGAGAAGGGCAGGGCCTGCTTTATTAGAATGGAAAACAAACCGTGTTGGTGGGCGAGGGGTCACGCTCCGTTCTTACCCGGGGGCCAAAGTCTCCTGGTGCACCCTGGGAACAAAAACCAGGGAGATGGGTCACTGCCATGTTCTTGCATTACTTCCCACACACCGGCCCTGCACGAGGCGCTTCACACACACTGTCTCAGCCGTGCTGCCCAAAGTCACATGCAGACTCTACTTCTCCGTTTCCAAAGAGGAAATGAAGGCACAGAGAGGCTGAGTAATCTGTCAAGGTCACACAGCAAGCACATTCCAGGCTGGAACCAGGTGGCCTGTTATTTCTTGCTGGCCCCGCCCCATAGTAGAGCAGAGACAAGCCACTCCCATTGTGCCCCCTTGGGATCCTGACCCGCAAAACCGTCAGGGATGATAATTACTTGATCAGCTGTTTTAAGTCTCCAAGTTTGGTGCCAAGACACCTATTTCTCTTTGGTTTCAAAGTCCCTGCCTTGATCGTTTCTACTACTTGGTGGCATCAGCCAGAACCCGTGGGAGGGCAATCAGCGCATGTGCCAACAGCATGAGGCTCTCATCTCCTACAAACACCCTCAGACCACTACCTGCGGCAGTGGCCCCGCGGCTCTGAGAGGCTGGTTGACACAGACAGGTGGAGAAGCTGGGGCCCACAGCGCTGGGTGACTTGCCGAAAGCCACCTAGCTGGTGGTAGAGGTGGCACGCAAACCTGAGGCTCAGCGCTGATGGTGGCCTGGAACGCTGGCTGCCTGTGCCTAAGTGACCCCCAGAGGGACTGGGGAGTGGATGTGGCTCAGCCATGCCTGGCTCTTCCTGGAAGCGCCCAGTCGCCTTGCTACACCTAGGTTGGCTCTGCCGCCTCGCTCCCCTGGTCCCGTTATGGGACACACACCCCTCTCTCCTGCTCCCTTATGAGGCCCCCCGAGGTCCCAGCCCCTTGGGCTGTGGCTCGACATTTAACACCAAGCGCCAGGAAGCCCTTCTCATAAGAGTAAGGGGCTGTGAGGGTCTGTCTGTTTTCCTGGCGGGGTGTCCTCCCCCACAGAATGCCACCCACAGTCATTGTTCAACCCCCAGGCAGTCCTGGCGCTGCCCCCCTTCACGAGTGGGCAATTCGCCATTCTGGGCAGAGTGCTTTGAGTTTTGCTACATGCCGGTGTCAGGAGAACTCAGGTTCAGCCCTCTGGGCCCTTCACATTGTCAAGTGTGAGCCCGGTAACTGTTATGGGAGGTAGGCAACACGTGCCCCACTTTACAGTCGGGGAAACTGAGGTTCCAGGAGGGGATGTGGCGTGCCCACAGTCACACTCTGGAACTGGGGTTTGGAGGCAGGTGTCTGGCACCCTCCCTCAGCCTCTGGTGTCACTTACCTTTTCCCCCTTGGGGCCCGGAAGTCCCTGGAGAAGGAAGGTGGAGAGAGAAGGAGCGTAAGCGAGGAGGACCGGGCCAGCCTCCTGCTAAGACCATGCGGGAGAAGGGGCTGTGTGGCTGGGCAGAGCTGCAGGCAGCCTAGCGGGAAACACACGAGCCTGCCAGCACTTAAGGAGGCTGCCCGTGCTGACCCCAAGGAAGCACCACACCTCAGTCCTCAGCATGAGGGACATGGGCGGGTGGCTGGGTGGTCCCTGGCATCCTCGTCGGACAGAGGCACCAAGGCCGGTCACTGCCCCCAGAGAGCAGGGCCCTCCCTGCCGGGCACCTGCTGTGCTGGGCGCCGGTCAGGAGGCCGCTGCTCCTTGCAGTCTGGGGTGTGTGAATGGGGGTGGCTGCCACCACCCTCTGCCTGCAGGGAAGTGGTTTTCTTTCAGTCCTGCCAAGTCACCAGGCCTCCTAGGGAAGAAGGTCAAGCCACAAGGCCTGCTGTGGGGCTCAGCGTCCCCGGGGTGGGGCTGGCACTCTTGGTTAAAGACTGATCTGCTCACTGGCCTCCACCCCTCCTCGAACCACCCATTTCCCATTCAGCCAGCGGTGGGTTTGCTGTTCGTTCATTCCACAGCTCGTCCGTCCGCTCTGTCCTGCACCCTTTCATAATGTGCACCTCATGGGCCTCAGCCATCCGTCAGTCCGTTCGCTTGTTCACTGACTTGTCTGCTCAGCCACAACGGACCGTATTTTGCCGTGCATGACGCGCACCCACGTTTTTGGTCCAAATTTTCAGGGAAAAAAATCTTTTGTTTTAATTTTTAATGCAATTATTTATTTATTTATATTTAGAAACAAAACCAATTATCGTATTCCAGGGCATTATTTTGATACGGATATCGTTATTGGTTTTCAGAGTTATACCTTTAACCCATAAGCATAAATAAAAGAACTGAAAACATTTATATAGATATGGAATTAGCACTACCCATGTACAATGAGCATCTTTCTTTTTCCCTCAAAAATTTGGGTGAAAAAGTGTGCATTATACAGGGCAAAATGTGGTATTTATCTACCCACTAGCTCACCTATTCTTCCATGCATCCAATTCTTTGTACAATTAATTGATTCATTATTTCCTTCCTTCCTTCAGTCCATCCATCCATGCATCTGTCCAACCACTCATCTACCCATCCAGCCAGTCAGCTAGCCTTCCTTCCTTCCTTCTTTCCTTCCCTCCTTCCATTGCCCATCCACCCACCCAATTATTTATTTAATTATGCTGTCTCCTGTGCATCTTATTAGGTCTGCTGAGGATGCCCATGGGCCATAGACTCCTGATCTGGGTGTTGAGACCGCTTCAGCCCGATGTCCACCATTACAGTTTCCAGACTATGTGAGGGATGCACTGTGCCTGGTACCTGCTCTGGGAGGGCCTTGTATGTTTTGAGGGCTGACTGGGTGCCAGGGACAGTGCTGCCCCCAGCTCTCCACAGGCCCAGCATCCTTGGGCCTCTTTGGTAGGTGAGAAGCCTTGGGCTTTGGGAGGTGAAGAGGCCTCCCCAAGGTTGTGCAGTCAGCAGGTAGTGGAGCTGGATTTGAACTGAAGTCTGATGCCCAAATGGCTTCTCTTTGAGCTGAGCCAAGTTCTCAGTGGATCTTTCTCTCTGGCTCCCCAGGGTCCCTCCCAACCCCATGGTGACAGCCCCATCCCAGGACCACCTAGAACAGCCCTGCCATCACTTACTGGCTTTCCATCCAGACCCAGTGGCCCCTGGAAAAAGAGAGAGAGAGAGCAGAGGTTACATATGGGAAAGACATTTCCGCTGGTGTTATGACCTAGGGGCACTACTGAGTGAGGACAGACTGCCAAGCCCGTGGCCCGGGGACATTTCACGTGGATTTGGGGTGGGAGCATCCGGGTGTTGTTTGCTGCCCAGAAACCTGCTTGGACAACAGAGCCCCGTTTCTCCTCCGAAACCACCCCCCTCCCATCCCTACCCATGGGGCTTAGGCGCGTGTCCACATTCCCTCTGCTGGGGCGACGGTTCAGGGGTGAGTGTTCTGCCTGGGACTTTGAAAGGTGGTACTTTTGGGCTCTTTCCACCTGACGGAGCTAAGCCAGGCACTGTGGGGCAGGGGTGGGGGGCAGCACGTGGCTGGAGAAAGAGGGAGCAGAGAGGAAAGCAGAGCTGAGACAGAGCGAGAGAGGCAGCGCTAAGGGCCGGAGGCGGAAACCACCGGGCACTCTGCTCTTCCGTTGCGCATACGTTTTCCCTTCAGCCAGCTTGACCCGAGTGTCTGTCCTTTGTGGTTTGTTAGGGACTGGATGTTTGTGCCCCTGAGCCCAGCTATGGTGGAGTTAGGAGGCAGGGCCTCTGGGGGGTGATTCGGTCAAGAGGGTCGAGCTCTCATGAAAGTGTTGGCGCCCTTGTAAAAGGGACCCCGGCGAGCTCTGTTCTGCCACGGGAGGAAACACTGAGAAGTCGGCCGCTTGCCACCTAGAAGAGAGCCGTTACCAACTGCGACCTTGCTGATCTCGAATTTCCAGCCTCCGGGACTGTGAGAAATACATTTATGTTGTTTGTAGGCCTCCCAGTCTGTGGGACTTGGTTCCAGCAGCCCAAACGGACTAAGACACACCTGGGCGAGTCCGGAAGGCTCCTTCAGCTCCCTGCGTGGCTTTGGCCTTCGCAGGCAGAAGTCAAGGCTGAGGGGAGGCAAAGCACAGAGGACGAGTGCTGGGCACTGGGGCACCTCACAGGCCCTGGGGGCTCTGTGGTGTCTGCAGAGGGCCAGTGACCCCACTGACCCGCCATCCCCCACCTAACACGGCCTCAGGGAGCCACCCCTCCCTGTGGGCTGTCGAAGAAGAATACGGGGGGAGGGAGTGTGGTGGACCCAGGCCATCGGCTCTCTGTGGATGCCTGTCTTCCTCCCGCTGGCCACCACCCTCTCATCTCTGCACACACTTCACCCTTGACCCCAGCAACTGACCTAGGCAGGTGCACCCTGCCGAGCCTTTTGTGCACCTGCCAGCCTCCGTGCGCCCTCTCGGCTCTGTGACCTCCTCTCCCACAAGGACGCTCCTCTGCCTGCCAGAGTCGGGCCGCCTACCCTGCGCCCAGCACCTAGCCCGACTGCCCACGTGATGCACGTGTGGCCAGTGTGAGGCCTACACGGGCCTTCCAGTAGACCCAGGAAAAGGGTCTGGTCCCCACATGCCCGGGGTCTGGATGAGGCCTGGCAGAGAGCGTGTGCCAATCCATGCGCCGGGTCAAACCAAGGAAAGAGCTGGGTGCACTGCACACAGCGCAGTGTGGAGAGTCGGGGCTGGGGCAGGCAAAGGGCTGTGTCAGTTCCAAGCAGAGAGAGGGCCTGTCTGGCTTTGGGGGGCCTGGAAAACATTAGGGAGCGCTACCCTGAGAAAGTAACATTTGGGTATTTGAACACAGCACAGGCGTGCGTATGTGCATCTGTGTGGGGCACATGGGCAGAGAGAACAACCTAGTGAAGGCAGGGAGGGAGCCCGCTGGGGCCAGTCTCGCAGCCCCAGAGCTCAGCCCTGCCACTCCCTGTGTGTCCAGTGGTTGTGGCTGCACTCCTGGCCCAGCACTGGGGTCTGCTGTGCCCACGGCCAGGCTCTGCCATTCAGTTGCCCTGGTTACCCTGAGGTCTTCACCCTCTTCCCCATCTGCTCCTCTGCTCTTCCCGCCTCCTGCACCTGGTGAGAGGGACCCATCTCTGGAGACACTTTCCCGTTCCTGGAGGACCTTCCCTCCCCACCCCATCCCAGAGCTAGTCTCACAGCCAGGGAGTTAGCCACTCCACTCGCTGGTGCTTTGGCTGGACCTCCAGGCCGCAACCACCCCTCCCCGGCTTCAGCAGCCCGCCTTCCTGTGATTCCCCAGACCCGAGAGCTCAGGGTACTCACACCAGGCAGGACGCCAGGGCAGATCTGAAAACTGGTCTAGTGAGTGCTTCCAGCTACCAGCCTCACCCTAGGGAGAGAGTGTGGGTGGGAGGGTGATAGCCTGGGGAGAGCTGGGGCCCAGGGGAGGGTGAGTGGCCCATTCCAAAGTGTAGGGGCCCAGGGCTCCAGGTGAGCCCCAGCCATAGCTCAGGTTCCCATCATGGGAGGCTCACCAGCTGGCCGGTGTCATCTTGGGGGCTCCTGGCTCTTCTGACCCCGGATTCACAAGCTGAGCCCTTCCCCCTTCAGCAGTCAGCTAGAACTGGGCCCTGCCTCTCCTTCGCCCTGGGCTCAGGCCCTGCTAGGCCCCCTCAGGGCCACGTCCGGGTGTCTCTGTCCTGGGCCTCTCACTCAGGCCTGGCCTTCGAGCTGCCACAACACACATGGGGCCCAGTCCTGTCCTGGGACTTCGGTGGCCCCCACACTTGGTCTTAATCATCACAGCAGCCTTGTCCTACAGAGCAGGACCCTGAGGCCCAGCGAGGGCAGACCACACTGCCAGGAGCAGGCCAGGGCTGGAGACGGACAGCACTTCAGTTCTGCGTTTTCTCTGCTCAGAAGCCCCTGTGGGGACCTCGCCTGGCGTCCAGCCACTCTCGCCCCTCCAGTCTGTGCCGCTCCATCCCACCGCCCACTGGACCTCACCTGTGGTGCCCCAGCCACCCTGACTGGTATGGCTGCTACCGCAGACTTTGGGTGCACCTGGAAGTCCTGCTGACCTGAGCCCAGATGTGGCTCGAACTTTGCCCCTCTATAAACCTGCATGGATTAAAAAAGAGACTAAGGTACAGCTTCGAGCTCACTAAGGCTCCTTCCTCTTCATGTGGCAGGAGGGAAGACACAATGGGCCTCACAGCTGTCACCCCGGCACCACAGGAACTGGCCACAGGGCACCCTGATGAAGCCTAGGGGAGAAGGTGCCCCGCCCCTGGGGACCACAGCAGAGAGGTGCCCCACGAGTGCTCCTCGCTCCAGGCTGGTCAAGCCCCACACTGCCCTTCATGGCGCCTGCCCTCCCAGCAGCTGGAGGTGGGCACTGTGGCCATCTGCAGGTGACCAAGTGACGACGAACCCAGTTGGCTCAGGGGCTGAACTGAGCCCTACTCTCCGTGTGTGCTCCCGCCCTGCAGCACAGGGTAGTGGGGTGACAGCCACCCTGGGGGCCTGTGGGACAGAGTCTCACAGGCCTTGCCTTCCTTCTGGGGTTCCCAGCATGTCTGTCTCCCCCCAGAGCAGACCCTCCCAGGAAGGGCTACCTGAACCCGCTCCCGCCCTGGCTCTCCAGAGAGAGTGCTGGGTCAGACGGACACCACGCTTGCTGGGGGACCCTGGCAGAGCCAGTCAGCCACCCTGAGCCTCGGTGCCCTCACTGCCCACGGGCTCCTGCCAACTTCGGGGTTTGGGGAAGGCGGCCCTAGTGGTCTCACTGGCACCTCTGGTGCCCCAGGCATCATGGGCTCACTGGGCACAGGCTGCGCCCTGCTCCACGGCACAGCGCCCGGTCCACCTGCAGGGCTCCTGCTCGTCCTCCCAGGCCCAGCTTGAAGGGCCCCTCTGTGGGAGCACCCCAGGGAGAAGCTGTGTCTACCCCACCTGTTCACTGTGGGGCTGGGTCCTCGCCTCCCAGAGGGAGCCTGTGGCTGAGCTCCCAGGGACAGGAGGGCGTCGGAGGAGGCGGGCTCGGGCTCAGACAGCCTGTGACCTAGTCCTGGCTTCCCCGAGTGCCAGCTGGGCCTCCTCATCTGTGACAGGGCCTCGCTGCCTGCTGACCTGCGTGTGTGGGTGCTGCTGGAGGGGGCTTTGTGTACTGAGTGAAGCAGCCTTACTGGCCCTTCCTGCAGTTACCCGCACGCCGCCTTTCCCAAAGTGGTGTCCCGTGGAACACTGCTCTGAAGAGTGTTAATAGGCTGGCCTGGGGAAGGTGATTCCATGGGCAAGAAGTTTGAGAAACAGTGGGTTACAGCCTGTGAAAGAGATTTCTTTCCTGCAAGATTCAGCTGAGCCGTCACCCTGCTTGTGGTCTCTGGGAGGACAGTGTTCACAGCCTCGCTGGGCCCTCGTCCCAGGCCCTGGCTGAGCCTCAGCGAAGCAGCTGTGGGGGGTGTGCTGTGTGGACCATCTGCGAGCCAGGCATTGCCATGGGCTGGAGGAAGGCCTGAGCCCAGCTCTCGGGGCCCTGAGAGGAGGAACACCCCGGGGAAGGGCTGGGGCTGGTCACGAGCAGGCTGGCCCAAGGCAGGGCAGGTCCAGGCTGAGTGTCCCAGCTGGTGACAAGCTAATTAGGAGCAGAGCTAGGCGATGTGAAGGAGCACAGCCCCAGCCTGGGTGGAGGCACACCCTGGCGGGGGTCCTATTCCATCATAGGAGCCCTCCCCTGCCCCAGACCCCTCCGAACCTCAGCTTCCACAGGGTGGGTGACCCTGAAGGTTGGACGCCACAGCGCCGTGCCTGCAGGCGCTCAGTTCCCATAGGCTCCCCCCCTGCCTGATCAAAGCCAGGGAATTAGTCACCAGAGGTTTTCAACCCCCAAACCTCGCAGCTGTTTACAAGCCTGGTTCTGCTTTGCATCCCCCCTTCCCCACGCAGATCAGCAGAGCCCCAGGACGGTTCCGGACGTGAGAAGCAAACAAGGCCCTGGGCTGCCCGTGAGAAGCAGGCCAGATGGGTAGAACCCACCCCACCCTGTCCTGCTCCGCTGCCGCCCCCGCCCCCAGGGACTAGAGTATCCTTGAGCCTCAGTTTCCTCATCTAGATGGAGGTCATGCCGTCTCCTCTCAAACGACTAGTTCCATGGGTCCTAGTGAGCCTCCGCTGTCTCCCCCTCTCTGACCAGCCTGAGACAGGAGACCGCTGGGGGGATGGGGGCTGCTGGAAGTGACCGCAGTGTGGCCCTCCCAGTGGCCAGCAGGGGGCACCAGGCTCTGCCCTCGTGGGGGCTCTCATCCCCCCCCACCCCCCACACCGCGGGATGTTTTTGGAGCAGCACTCCACAGAGGCATTTTCTGAGAAAAAAAATAACACGGTGGCCAAAGGGGCGGTTTCTTGGTGCAGTTCGGGACGTGGGGTACGCTGGCTCCACCGCCGGAGCTTCTCAGTGTCGCTGGGCCTGGGGGCCGCCTGTCGCAGGGGGGCTGTGCCGGCGGGTCCCCCACACCGGAGGGGTTCCAGCCTAGCGATCCATCAGCAAGAGTCAGCTGTTGAGCTGAACTCCATCAATAGAGGGGCCGGCCGTGTTTCCGTGCAGCCGCGGCTGGGTGACTGCCGTGCTTTCTGGTTGTAATTAACGCTGACGGCTCCTGTCAGGGATCGGAGGCCTCCAAATGCGCCAGGACGGCCCCTGGATGAGGGGGCTTACCAGGATTATCAGTCCGAGCCCAGTAATTGCGGCCCAGATGTTGACAATTCATCAAATTACAAGGCCATTGGGGCCTGGGGTCCCGGCCGGGGACGTGCACATTCCTCTGTGAAGACTCTGTCATTAGGGCGTCCAGTGTGTGCGGAGTGGGTGGGCAGGCCCCGGGGGTCGCCGGTTCCACGTGGGGCCGATTCCTCAGGCCAGGCTCTGCACACAAGTGGCTGCAGCACGACTGTCCCACGCAGCAGTTTCCCAGACTCGGACCTGCCCTTGGGAAGGGGAAGACAGGACCCTCTCTTCTCAGGTCTAGCCTGGCTGTGCCCAGATCCCTGGGGCATAGCCTGGCACAGTTCCTCCGGGGAACCCCTTCCTTGGGTCTTGGGAACTCTGCAGAGTGGGCTGTGCATCCACCTGGAGCACCCCAACTCACAGCAGGCGAGGGGATGACTGGGCTTTAGCTGGGTGGGTCCTGGGAGCCTTGGAAGCCAGGGACAGTGCTGCCGTCCCCCTGAACCCCGACTGCCCATCTGTACAGCAAAAGGGCTGGGCCTGCAGCCAGATTTGATTGAGAATATGCAGTTAAAAGCAAAACAAAACAAACAACTAACTGAATTAGTTGCAACATTTAAAAATTGTGACATTTCACATAAACATCCGGAATTCAAACTTTTCTATAAAAGTTGGAAGATCTCGCACCCCGGGGCCCCCATGCCTGGCAATACCTGCTGTACCAAGTGCTCCTTCCACTGGGCCCCCAAGGCCACAGGATCTGACCCTCCCCACTGCCTCACACCTGGCCTGCTGCCCCATCGAGGGGACACGCCAGCTCTGTAGGGGTATCTGGGTCTGTAACCCTTGACCGCTTTCAGCAATGATTCTGTGAGGCCAGGAAGCCAGCTGGCTTCTATTTGGGAGAGAGAGCACACTCAGTGCGCTGGAAGCAATTACATGTATGTCCACACGATACGTCATGGCTGGAAGAGGTGGTGCTGTGCCTTTGAACCGATCCCCCAATACCTGCTTAAATCACACATTTGCCAGTCACGTAATTACCCTGTCAGGTATCAGGAAAAACCGTTCCCGGGGGGAGGGGTCAGGGGCTCTCACTTCGGGTGGGAGGATGGGAGACGGGCCAGTGAGTCAGGCTGTGTCTGTCTGCTCGGCCTCAGATCCTGTGTCTCCAGCTCAGGCCCAAGGAGCCGGTCTGGTGGGAGACACCGGAAGTAGCAGACAGGCCAGGCACCCATTTTAGTGGCAGCCTGCTGGGGTGGAGATTGAGCAGGATAGAGTAGCAGCCGCCAGAAGGGTGGTCACCCCAGTGTGACTTTCATGACACGATAGAGACAATCTAAGGGAAGCAGCCTGCTGGGGACAGCATGGCTCAGAAGATGTGACTGTGACCTGGCATGACCCCGACACCAGGGCGCAGGGCTACGGGACAGCTGGCAGCAGACCTCAAGGCTGGGGGCGCTCTGCAGGGGCCCCTGGTGCCCTGGCTGAGCCCAGGCGGCGCTGCTGCTCTGCCTTCCTCTCCCAGCCTTGGTCTCCGGGGCCCTCGCCTGTTCCCTCCGGGCTCCCTCTCTGGTTGTTGCTTGTCTAGCCTCTCTGAAAACTGCTTGGTGTGGACGGGCCTTGTCACCCACAGGACAGGTTTCCAGACAACACGGTTGTCACCCACTGGTAAGGAAGGGGTTGATGTAATGATCGACCCACATGGGCTGATGTGTGACCCCCCCGTAGATGGGACGCATGCCCCCCCACCGTTCCCCATGCTCACCTGTACCCAGACAACCTCACTTATTTCCGCGCCTGGCCAACCCCGTAAGGCCACAGTGAGCTTGCGAGCCTGCAGTTCTGGCTCTGAGCCGCCTCTTCAAGCAGTCCCGTGCCAGCCCCCACCAGCCTCCCTGCACTTCAGAGGGGCAGGGACGTCCTGATGGCTATGTCCCTGCCCCACAGACCTCACAGTGAGCTGCACGCCTTCGCCGGAGCCCATTTCCTCCTCTGGAAAGTGGGAGGGGTGTGGGTGGAATGGCTCCCCATAGGTGACAGTGCCCGCCCAGAGTGTGGCACCCAGTGGGTTGGGTGAGTGTGACTAATTTGCTCGGCCAGTTCTGGGGGGAGTCCAGGAAAGAGGTGGAGCTAGAAGACACACCCCCTTGCCTCATGCCTGGATGTCACCAACCCTGAGCAGAGCCCTGTCCCTATTGCACAGATGAGGGAACTGTACTTTGGAGAGGCTGAGCACGGCCAGCAGGCCCGGGACACCACCTGAGTCTCAGGCCTGAGACCTGAGACTTCCCATCTCACCATCCTGTTCTGGTGTACCCTCACTCGCTGCCCTTGGGCGAGCCTCCTGGCCCTCTTCCACCTCCCACACTCTCCATCAAGATTCTCCTGCCATCTCTGAGAGGCCTTCCTCAACCCCCATCACCGCACAGCACAGTGTCTCAGTCACAGACCCATGTTGACTTCCCGCCACCTCCCCTTCCACAGTGACTGACCCCGAGGCGCTAGTGCCACCGCTGGCCTGGCTTGGAGGGGTGCCCATGAGTCTATGAAGCACCCTCCCCAGGCTGTGCAAGCTGGGCTTATGCCATCTAGTCCCACTGAGTGGGGGTCTGAACAGCCCCCCAGAGGGAGGCCCAGTTGGTGGGGCACCCCCGCCCCCATCTTGTATGAGAGATGACATAATGGGCCAATCTGTCCCCATACGCCCTTGCTGACAGATAGGTGTGCAGCCCGGAATTGCGTACCCCCAGTGATGGGGAGCTGCTCCCTGGGCAGCCTGATGGGTTTGCATTTCTGTTCAGGTTGGGGCCGCTGAGAATTCCCTCCACCTTGTGGCCCTGGGGCGGGGGGAACAGCCAACAGGCTCAGTGAGTTGGGTTCCCAGGGCTGCCAGCCTGTTGCCCCACCCTCATGCTCTGCTCCCTCGCCAGCCTGGCCTCTCCCTAGGCCCTCTGGACGTTCCCCCTGCAGCTCTCCACTTGTCAGCATTCCCCCTCCCCCTTCTGACCTTAGCTCCTGCCTTCCTTCCTTCCCCTGCCCCCAGCAGGCTGGGCCCTGACCACCAAGCACAGTGGGACTGCCCCTGATGTTTGATTCTCTCTCCAGACACAGCCTCCATGGGGGTAGGGCCCCTGGATGTAGTTCTTGAGATTGTATCCCAAATGCCAAAGTGCCTCATGCACAGTAAGAACACAGTAAGAGTTTATCGAACAAACCCTCAAGTGGATGAACGTGGTTTCCCACAGGATGCAGTGCTGGCCTGAGGGCACCAGAGGGCGCTCTTGACCTGCAGAGCCTGCTCGGGCGCCACTGATGCCGGCATTCAGGCCAAGGCCTGGGTGGGCCGCAGCTCTGGTATTGGGGACCCTGGCTGGGTGGGGACTCCTTCAGCCTCCAAGTATCCCCCTCCTGGGGTCAGTGACCATCACAATAGTAGGAACTGTCATTCACTGAATCCAGCCTGTGTGCCCAGCGGTAGGGTTCCCCCAACTGCTGAACAAGGTTAGTGACATGCTTGAGGTCAGAGGCCGCGGAGCTCCAAAGCCCAGTGTCTCTGCCGCACGGACAGGACAGGGGTCCAGCCCCTGATTTCAGGAGAAGCTGCGTGGACCAACTCCACACCCAAACACCTGCTTTCTCGCAAGTCTATTTACCTGGAAGACTGGAGTTTGCCTCAGTGACCTGGTGCTGGTCTGGGAGCACCCTCTTCCACACAGTGGAGGGGAGGCTGGAGGGTGCTCTACTGCCTGGGGGAGCAGGAAGAGGCCAGCCAGCCACCAGTCCGGAGTGTCCCACCTGGCACAGATGCCATCACAGGCACACTCGGAGGCACCGGAGGGCAGGACAAACCTCCTCTGCCTGTCCCTGCAGGGCTGCCCCTAAGTGCTCTCTCCCAGAGCTGGACTTGGAAGCAGGAACCTCGGAGTCTGGAACCCGTGGCTGAGGGTGCCCTGGCCCCTGCCTAGAAGGTGGGGGAAGCTGGAGAGGGAAAGCGAGGCATCTGGGAACCGAGGGCAGAAGCAGTAGCCGCACAGGTCTCTCGTCCCTTAGCCGCCCTGCATGTGACACTTGAGGGAACTCTGGGAACACAGCAGGAGCCCAAGGCAAGAGGTGTGAGTCATGGGAGTCCTGCTTTGGGCTGGTGAGGGACCCTGGGGAGCAAGGCCAGCATGGTGGCCCTCTCCTGAGCCTGGCTATGTGCCCCCTGCTTCCAGTCTGGGGCTTTCGCTTTGGGAATCTGCTTTCCTCTCACCCCCATCTCGTGGAGGTCTGGGGGGCTGCAGGGGTCAGATCAAAATGAGATGTAGGATGTCAGACTCTGACAACAGATGACTTCGGGATGTTCCAGAGAATCATTTAGCTCATTACATTTTTACAATCAAAGCTGTGTCTGAACCATGAGGGTGCAAGGAAGCATGTGAATGCATGCTGCTCTGTGGTCCTTTGTTCACTTGATTAATTCCAAACAGTCCAACTGAGTCATTCGTTTCAAAATTGGTCCCAGGCTGAGGCCGCCCCGTGGCTCACGTTTCAGTCGGAGCTTCTGTCATCCCGGGGGCCTCGGCTGTCGGGGCTCCCATGCCTGCGCTGGAGACGCTGTGCAGACCCTGCCCCCCAGGGCTCCTGCGCATTTAGCCAGATGGGCCCTGTGCACCGTGCCTGGGTGCCTGGTGCTGCTGGGCATGAGGAGCGCAGGCTCCGGTCCCTCACCGGGATTCAGGCTTCAGCTGCAAATTATTGCAGGCACCTCCTGCTCGGACCCTTTCCTCCGGTGTCTGTCCTGGAGCAGGGAGGCCTCTGCAATGCACACATCTGTCCTCGTCACTAAGGGGCTTCCCTGGCCTCCAAACTCTTCTGCAGGTAGGGGGCCTCAGCATCACCTTCTCTCCCGGCCCTGCCTGCCCTCAGAGTCACCATCCCTGGGCACTCGGGACCACTCGGCACCCTCTGCCGGGCTCGCCGTGCCCGTGTCTGTGCCGCACAGAATGTCTTTCCCTCTCGTTGTCCTGCGCAACTCCTACTGTGTCCCTCTGCGTGTGGCCTCCCTGGTCCCAGGCAGTGTCAGCCCTTCCTCCTGCCTGCATGCATTGCAGCCCTCCCCTCTGCACTGTAAAGCTCTCTGTACGGGAGGGTCTCACACTCAATGCAGGGACAGTGGGCAGGGTGGGGGGGTGTGACAGACCTTCATCCGTGGTCAGAATCTTAATAGAGGAGGCTGGGCCCAGAAAGCTATCTAATGAAGCAGCTCAGCACCCAAATCGGTGGGACCTACAAACACTTTCTGAATGGAATGTGTGCTTCCCGGGCCTGAGGGCCTTGGTGCCTTCGCCTGGGCAATGTGGAGTCAGACAGAGACCTGCAGCTCGGGTTTGTGGGTTGGCAAGAGAAGGCACACAGGGCTGAGTGACCAGCCTCGGCCGGCACAGGCCTTTGGAACTGGTGCCACCTGCAGGGCGGAGAGTCAAGGGGACTCCGGAGGTCAGGGTGGCAGGAGAACAGCCCCATCTGGGCCCCGGGTGTCTGCAGGAAGAAGCCAGGCCCACACGTTTGCCGCCCTGAGACCTGGGGAAGTGGTGCGGCCGCTCGCAGCCTCGGTTTTCCAATCCACAAAACAGGCACAGACCGTAATGCCCAGGGACGGGGCTCGCTGTGAGGCTGAGGGTGGCACACATCTGATTCCTCATGTTTTCCTCCAGGCTAAGTCCCGCACTTCGCCAAGGTGCCCCGAAGCCCAGAAAGACTAAGTGACGACCTCAGAGTAAGGGTGGGACCTCCGTCACAGCTGTGGCCCCTGTTTGGCCCTGCTCCACTCAGCTGCTCCTTGACAGGACAAGACCTGACATTTCATGATGAGGAGGATGCTTTTCTTCCTAATTTCTAGTAACGACCATGACACAGATGTATGAGTGAGGAATAGGAGAGAAGGTGGAATAGAGAAATGGATTCTTCAGTTAAACTTGCTTTTTTGATTTTGCGTTTTTGGAAAGCAAGAAAGGGTCTTAACAATTTGATAATGAGGTGGACCGCAGTACACGGGGGAGAGCCCAGGGCTGGGTAAGGAAAGGATGAGGAGGAAGGGATGGAACATTCGCTCCAGACCTGCTTACTGACAGAGGAGAGATGCAGCCTGGGTGCCAATTGGGCTTTGTCATGCCGGTGGGTGGTGTCTCAGCCAAATCCTGACACTCTCTAGGCTCAGCTTCTCATCTGTCAAGCAGGGATGACACCCTAACCTCCCAGGTGGAGCACATGTGAGCATGTACACAGAAAGCACTCAATGGGTGCATTTGCTTCCTGGGTATGATGGAAGGGCTTTGAGGGAGAGGAGGGGATAGTCCTCTCTTCTGGTTTCCTCTGGAGGGACATTCTCTGAGCCCTTGATATGGCATGCCTCCGATTTGGGGGACAAGTGGTTTCTATAACAGAACCAAGTTTTCCTGGCCTCCCGCCTCTCACCGTGGCCTCTGGGATTCTCTACTCAGTGGAGCCCCGAGACCTACCATCTTCCTGTCCTTTGCTCGCTCCCTCCAGCCACACCGGCCTTGTGTGTGCCCCCAGACACATGGGGCTGGTTCCCAACTCACGGCCCGTGCACTCTCCTCGGCCAGGAGCTCGTTTCCCCTTGAGACTGTAGCATCTCTTACCTCATTTAAGCCTCAGGTCACCTGTCATCTTCTCTAAGGGCCTTCCGGTTATTCAACCCAAATGAACCCCGCCCATCCACCCAGCTGGTTGTGATCCACCATATCCCAGCTTTGTTCTCTTTCTGGTGCATTACTGCTTGAAGCTGCCTTGTTGGCTTATTTGTTTATGTGTTTACTGCTTATCTCCTTTCCACTACAGGGAGAGGCCTTGTCTCTTTTGATTGGTGCTGGTCCACAGACCCAGAAAAGCATCTGGTGCAGAGTCACTGATGGAGACGGCGTGCTGGCTGGCCACCCCAGGGCTGCAGTCTAACACCCTCCTCATCTGTCCAAATGCAGGGAAGCCTTAAGCCCTGCAAGATGTTACCAAATATACGTTTTTAAAAACCCTCACTTGAGGATAAGTTTATTGATTTGAGAGAGAGAGAGAGAGAGAGGGAAAGAGGGAAACATTGGTGTGAGAGGGAAACATTGATCAGTTGCCTCCTGTACGTGCCCCAACTGAGCATCAAACTCACAACCTAGGTATCTGCCCTGACTGGGAATCAAGCCCATGAAGTGTGGGTAGACATTCCAACCAACTGAGCCACCTGGTCAAGGCACCAAATCTACATTTTTCAAGAAATGTTTAAATTACACTCTGAAGGTGTAAAATCAGAAAGTCACTGCCGTTCTATGGTAAGAGTCAGGAAGGTCAAATACCAAAGAAGAGGGTAAGTAAAGATTTTTATGTCGTAAATAGGAGATAAAGTGATGTTCTAATGTTTTCCGGACAAAAGTCAACAGGTGGGCAAGACTCGGGTCCTGCCTCAGAGACAAGTCTTTTCATCGGAGAGAAAAAAGGGGACTTGAGAAACCTCCAGGAAGTCACAGTGACACCTGACTGTGCCTCCCGCTCTGCCCCACGGCAAACTGGCTGTGTGGGTGTCCCTTCCCCACGGCTCCCCAAAGACTGTGACTGGCTCTGGTCCATCTTTATGCAGCCCCTGCACTCAGCACAGGGTGCAACATGCCTTACAGGTCTGTCGAACAGAGCCAAGCCTGCTAGTTATGAGACAGAAAATGTACTTTATAGATGTTAAGTGTTGATCACTACCCAAAATGCAAGAGTGCTGTGCCCGGTGCTCCTCTGCAGGTCCCATCCTGGAATCATAGTGTCCTTAGCTCAAAATTCCTTTCTGTGGCTGATAGCATGTTATCTACTGTCTCTGGACCAACTTAGATCTGGAAACTCTCAAATCTGGTGATTTTCTCTTTAAATACTGTACCTGCAATTCCAAAGTCTACCAAAAGGTGGCAGAATTACAGAAACCTTTCAAAACTAGTTTGATCTCTAAAACTATACATCTTAAATTAAAACAACATACATACATATATCTTAATTTGAAACAAGATATATACATACACGCGTCTATTTTTTAATTTATATTAGCATCGATTTAAAGGTACGGCTTGGGGAAGCATGCAGTGTTCGCTGTTGGTGGGGATGTAAATCAGTGCCACCTCCGGGGGGCAATTTGGCAACGCACACCAAAAGCCTTGCCCACGTGCAGACCCTTTGGTCCCGAAGTCCAGTTTCTAGACATTTACCCTAAGGAGGTAATCGTGGACTGAAAGGGTGAAGAATTGTCAATATAAATACTAGAACTTGGAGCCTGGTTTAACTAAATTATATTTGATAGAATACCATGTAGCTATTACATCCTATAAGAATTCTTAATGATGTGGAAAAGCCTCATGATACATTCATTAAAATAAAGAAAAGCTACCAAAAAACATTCGCTGTAATTTCAGCTTTAGACTAAGAACTATAAGAAACTTGTGCGTAAAAAATGCTGAAGGACAAACACCAAAATATTGACAGGACTCGTCTGTGGGTCGTAGGACCAAGGACAGCTGCTTCTTCCTCTGTGCTTTTCTCTGTTTGGGGGAAGGCTTTGTCATACACACGCTTCTGTTGTCACGGGGGAGCGCTCAGGGAAGCCTTGTGGACACTGACCGGGCTGTGGACATGGCCCGCGGTGCCTTGTCAGGCCACTTCCGACCCCAGAGACATGGGTGGCTCCCATGTCCTCCCCAGCCCCCACTGTCAGGTCCACAAAGGGACTTGGTTTCAGCAGGCCTTGCTCAGGGGAGGAGATGAATCTGGAAAACGCGGCCGGCACAGTCCCCACCACAACCTTCCTGGGGACTCTTTTCTTGCTCTTACCTCCCCATAGGAAGTGACAAGGTGTGGGCACAAAGGTGTGGGCACAAAGGTGTGGGCACAAACTAAAAAAAAAAAAAATTCCTCCAAGGCTGGTTTTGAGGCTTATTAGGTAACCCCCTTTGTGCAACCGGTCGTTCTCCCGCTGCTGCCAGTGCCGTGGGTGGGTCGGGTGGCCAAGCTCTTCCTTCCTCCCCTCGAGGCTCCGCAGCAGGAGAGAGCACGGCATTCCCCAGGAGCTCTGCTTGCGTCGCCCATGGGCCCTCTGGCCCCGTGGGCGTGATGGCCCTGTGCTCCGAGAGGTCGAGCGGCCTGTCCTAGTGTGCACCGCTGAGCCAAACCCAACCTCGGTCTGAGCGATGGGAATCGGGGTGATGCTCGGTGCTCAGGTGCCTCTGGGGCAGCTTGCTGGACCTCTGGGGTGACCTCGTGGAGCTAAGCAGTCTGTGAACAGACCCCATGCTGGGAGCCAGGCCCTCCACCGGCCAAGAAGAGCTGGGGCTTTCAGCCCTGAATACGTGAGTCCCGCCAGCCTCCTCCCGGGTCCCTGCCCAAATGGGCTCCTCCTGCCTGCGGTGGAGCCAGGAAGAGTGTCGCCCCCACACTCTGGGCCTCACGGAAGGGCCAACACTTGAGGCAGCACGTGAACCAGGGTGCTCAGAGCCTCACAGCCAGGTGCACAGGGTCCAGCAGCGAGGCCAGCCCGGCCAGGGGAGAGGCCTAGGCTGGTGTGGAAGTGGTGGTGGGTCTGCAAACGAGGCTGCGTGACCTCAGGAAAAGGGGGCTGTCAGCCCTGGGGCAGCCATGGGTGTGACATCGGCTCCCCCATCCCCCGCCTCCCTCAGCCTGGTGGGGCCTGCTCCCAGCTGCTTCCCAGTGGTGGCCGGCTGGAGGGCCGAGGGCATTGGCCAGAGCCGCCCGCACCCTGGCAGTGAGGAAGCTTGCTGGGCCCAGCCCTCCCCCTTCCCCACAGCTCCTAACTTCGCACCAGGCAGACACTCCGCACGATGTACCCTCCCCACCCGCCAGCACCCGCAGATTCACAGAGCCCGCCTCTGGCCCAGGTGGGCGCCAAGCATCTCATACACTAACCCCCTCAGGCTAGATTCCCAGCCTGTGATGCCCCATGACCCCACCACTGTCTGCCGTGAACTGCAACGTCTGGGGGCCCCCAGAATGACCTCCCTTCACCTGAACCCCAGCTCCCCTCTTCACAGGCAAGAAAATGGAGATTTAGGGCAGCCAAGCGATCCAAGCCCTCAGATGCAAGCCCAGGTGCCTAATTTGGCACCTGGACTCCTGCCTGTGGCCCACAGGGTGCTCCACTTCACCCACCATCAGCCACTGTCCTCTCTGATGCAGGGAGAAAGGAGTCCTGTGTCACCATGGGCTCAGAGGAGATGACAGCGGCGGAGGGGGGGGGCGGGGCAAGGAAGACCCCGTCACCAGCCACCACCCTCATCCCTTGGGACACTCACACTGTAGTCAAGAGCAGCCCAGGTGTAGAGTCAGCTAGGGCATTGGAGAGGCGGGAAGGCTTTCAGTTCTCCTGAGCAGGTGAAGCAAATGGTCCCAAGGCAGGAGGCTGAAACACTGCAGCACAAGCCTGCATTCCCCAGGTCTCTAGCTGCCCCTCCCCGGCAGGGCTCCTGCAGGAGGGTGACAGATGTGGCTGGGGCTTCAGGAGGAACAGGGTATCTCAGGTCCCGCAGGCCGGCTGCTGGAGGAGCTGTCCGGGCCGCCCCACTCTGCCCAGGCTCTGCCCTAAACCCAGCATGGGCTGCTCTGGGCAAGGGGGAAATGCTCCCAGGGTCCCCACGGAGTCCCCAAGTCGTGATGGTTCTGTGCTACGGTCACCTCCTCATTTGATTCCAACCCTGAGGCCATGGGGGAGGTCTTCCTCACCCCGGTTCACATAGCAGGAACCTGAAGCACGGAGAGGGGAGCATCTTCCCCAAGGCCACCCAGCCAGAGGCAATTGCTCTGGCCTGACCCCTAACCACCTACACAGCCTCCCGGGAAGGCATCTCCTGCAAGGCCTGGGACCCATCTTGCCTCCATCACCGGCCCATCCTGGGTCTGGCCATTAGAGAGGCCCCTGAATCAACCCACATTTCCCTCCCTGCATCTCTCTGGCCCGAGGCCTGGAACAAACACGGCCCCAATGTGACAGGCCTGCCGCACTCTCCCCCAACCGGGCTCGCCCCGCCCTGATGCGGCAGGATGTCTGCGCAGGACCCAGGGCACCCAGTTGCCTTTCAGTTTGCTCCTGGTGTGGCCCCAACCTGCCTGGGCTGCGATATTGAGTCCAAGCCTAAAGCTAGTTTTAGGTTTGACTGTCAAAGTTCTGACAAGCGATGACACCACAAAGGCCAAACTGGAACCAGCCAGTCTCCGGACCTGAGCAGTGACACCACAGGGTGGGCGGGGAAGAGGGCACTCCCCAGCCCTGAGCTCGGGGAGGGGAGTGGGCTCAGGGCACCAAGGCGACGCCCTCTCCAAGCCTTGTTGCTTTCCCTGCAGGGCGGCTGGAGCTGAGACAGCCCTCAGGCCAGCCCCCCAGGTCGGCAGGTCCTTCCTACCCAGAGCTGATGCTAATCCCAGCACGGAAAGACCAGAGCCCCGAGGAGCAGAGGGGGAGCAGTGCAGGCAGTTAAATAAAGGCTCAGAAGGAGGGCGCTGGCTTGAGAGAAAAGGGCAAAGAGAGCAAAAAAGAAATGGCAAATTACCGGGTAGCCATCTCGTCCTGATTGCCCCTGTGGTAATTAATACGTCATTAATAATCAGACTTTTGGCAGAAAACCACATGGCAACACTTAGCACACAATCAGGGCCCAGACCCCGCCCCCCAGCGTTGGAGGGTTTGCAGCAGAGGGTAGCCTGTGCCTTTAACGGGAGACTCAGGGCTCTGACAGGTCTGGGGCTCGGAGTACCCATTTCCCGTCTCATTGGGCCAGGCTGAAAGAAGGGGCCACCAGGACAGGTGCCCACGTGAGTCCTCCCCACGTCAGTCAGCACCCATGGCAAGGGCCTCGTGGGGACATGGGGTTCCCAGGGGCAGTGTCACGGCCACTATGGAAAATGCTCCTATACTGCTGAAGGGCCTAGAGAGCGGACAGGGTGTCCTGCCAGCTGCTGCCCCGGGACGGGTGAGCTGAGGAAGCCGGCCCTGGTGGGGCTGGGGAGGCATCACTGCTTCTGCCCCTTGTGCTCGGAGCACTGCCGGCATGCCCGTGTCTCCGAGGCTGGCATCCACCTCAGGCGGCAGCTTCAGGCTTCTGCATTGCTTAATGCACTTAATAGTTTTACAGCTAAGTTCAAAACCCCCGCTCCACAGCCCTCTGCATGCATGACGCAGCGAGTTCACATGGGCTGCCCCCCCCCCCAACCCGCCACCCCATGTGATTGCTGCTGCGGCCCATAGATCTGCACATTCTTGCTGGCTCACTCTCCGGCTCGGTGAGGTGCTACATACCCTCGAGAAGCCCAGATTCCGGAGGGTGCAGTTGGGAAATGAATCATGGCAAGTGGGAGTAAAAAATGAAACAGCTCATCCGAAAGGAATTCCTTTAGAAGGTGCATTTTGACTCAAGCAGATCTCAATGTACTTCTTGGGCGCGTTCACCAGGATTTATCAGGCTTGTCATGTTTCTTGGAGAAGAACCTGATTTCCAGGTGGGCTACCCCTGTGTTCAATGCTGCCTGGGGATGCCAGCCCCCCGCCCCACCTTTCTCAAACCCAATGCCCTGTGGCCAGCTGCCCAGCCCAGGGAGCCACACATATTTTGGCAAGAACAGAGACGGACCCTGGAATCTAGTTACTAAGCAGACTCATTCCTGGCATATCTGCCTGACTCCAGAGCCCTTTTTGCCAAAGCACGTGAGACAAAAACATGGAGAAAGACCAACTACCGCAGCACAGTGAGCAAACGCGGGCATGGTGCCTGCCTTTCTGTGCGTCCCAGGAGGCGGGATGTGGGGAGGGGCAGAGGCTCTGCCAGCGCTCCCGGGGAAATGGTCACGAAATGTTTTCAGGGGCGTGCCAAGCCCGTTGAGCTCTGTGCTTGCATTCACCTACAATTTAAAAATATGTGGCCCCTGTCTGGACTCATTTTTTTAGGACACACCTCTCTAACTAATGTTATTTTCATGGAAGTGCTACAGAGAGAGAACAAAACATCTTATCTTTCAGGAGCAGAGAGCACAGTCCGGGGCACTTACTGGAGGACCTGCAAAACACAAGCGGAGAGGCCTTGGTCAGAGCTGCAGGGAAGGAGCATCCCCTCCCCGGGCCCTCCCTCTCCAGCTACCAGCCTCCCCTTCACGAGCACAAGGCTTTGGTGCCGCCCCGAGAGCCCCTGAACGAGAGGCAGGCAGAGGGAGCCATTGCCCTCAGCGGGCAGGGCGGTTGTGCGGGGTGGTGACTGCCCTGCACGGATGGGCCAATGCACTTATTTCAGGCGGCGGCCACTGGTCCCTGTGTGGGATTTGGGCCACCTGGGTAGGAATCAGACCTTGTTCCTGCCTGAAGGACACATTTTGGTGGTCACTGGGGAGTCAGTTCATTTGTGTAGAAGGGAGAGACTTGGTGGGGGGGGGGCATTTGGGGCACAGGGAAGAGCAAGCCCAGTACCCTGGGACATTCATCCTGAGGAAAACATGTGGGTGGGGCACAGGGTACTTGAAGAGGTCAGGTCTGGAAGCTGAGGTGCTGCTTCGGGAAAGGCTGGTGCTGCAAGCCATGGCTTGTCCCCAGAGATGTGGACTCAGGGAGGGTGCTCTTGACACCAACAGTTGTCCTTGAGGTGTGTAAAACACACTGCACACCAGTGACTGCATCTGACCTTCTCAGCAGCTGGTGAGCAACTTGATGAACACACCCATTTGACAGATGCCAACAGAAAGAAGTGACTTGTCTAAGGCCACGTACTTGGTTGGGTATGGCACTCATCTAGGAAGGAGGCCTCTCAACTTGAACCCTACACACTTTCCACGAAGCCATGTCTGCTCCCGGCAGACCCGGACCTCAGTGTGGGGCGTGAGGCTGCACAGGGAGGCCAGCACTGGGGGCCCGGGGTAAGTGCAAGAGGCAAGATCTCAGACTCACAGAATTTTCCTTGAATGACTGGGTATTTAAGAAAACAATTGCATGGTGAAAGCAGAGGACCCAAGCAGGGCTGGACCCACACAGGATGGAGGCTAGGCTGAGTCCAGGGGGTGAGGGATGATTTCTGGGACAGAAAGAGGAAGAGAGGTGCTTGGTAAAGAGGGGAGAGCTCAGAACGTGCCCAGGTCACTGGACTTTGGAGGGCGGCAGTTGGAAAGGCCTGGGGGAAGCAGGGCCAGCCAGGGCACAGGGTCTGTCTCCATGCCATGACCCAGGGGGCATGGGTGGGACCCCGAGGGACTCTGGGTGGAGGAATGATTCAAGGGGGCAGGACTGGGCATGGGGACATGCTGCTGCTGTTCCTGTGTAGGTGGTGGCAGCCTGGGTCATGCTGGCAGTGGAGATGGAGAGAAACGGAGTCGGAAGACACTCGTCAGTGAGGCCAGACAGGACTTATCTTCGATGTAATGGTGGAAGTGGGTGGAGGGGCGCATGCGGCGTACAGGAAGGAGGGAGGTGAGACCAAGATTTCTGGCTGGAAAACTGATGTCAGATGGCGCTAATGCTCAAGAATGGTCACGTGGGGGCTGTGCGTCCCCTAGGTCTAGACTCGGGTGGGGCAGGGTGCTGGCTGTTTGGACATCTGTGCAGCACACTCCTCACCATCAGCAAGGACCTCTAGCCCTGCTTTACAAAGGAAAGGAAAGCCACTGGATGGACGCACCGTCATCTTTCCGATGCCACACGCACACACCTGTCTGCACCTGCACCTGGGCCCTGCCTCCTCCCCAAGTCCCTCAGGGTGAGTCAGAGAAGCTGACTCACTTCCATGTGCCCCGGCTGCCCCACCCGTCACAGCCACAGCCCTCTCCAGCAGACCCTTCCCGCAGCTCTACATGTGCTCCGAGTCCTCTGACTTTATTTTATAATTTAAAAAATTCAATCACAGTTGACATGCAATGTTGTATTAGTTTCAGGTGTACAATGGAGTGATTAGGCACTTATATACTTAAGAAGCGATCACCCCGGTAAGTCCAGTACCCGCCTGGCACCATACACGCCTATTACAATACTATTGACTACATTCCCTGCACTGTATGTACATCCCCGTGACTGCTCGGTAACACCCGATTTGTACTTCTTAATTCCTTCACCTTTTCCATCCAGTCCCCAAACCTTCTCCCATCTGGAAACCATCAAAATATTCTCTGTGTCTGAATTTTTTCTGTTTTGTTTGTTTATTTTGTTTTTTAGATTCCACATGTAAGTGAAATCAAATCATATTTGTCTTTCTTTGTCTGACTCATTTCACTGAGCATAATCCCTTTAGGTCCATCCATATTTTCACAAATGGCAAGATTGCATTCTTTTTTCTGGCTGATGTATTACATCTTCTTCATCCACTTATCTATTGCAATGAATGTGGAGGTGCATATATCTTTCCAAATTAGCAATTTTGGTTTCTTTGGATCAATACCCAGCAGTGGAATCGCTGGGTCATAAGGCAGTTCCATTTTTTATTTTCGATGCCAGAAACAGTGCACGAGGGTCCCTTCCTTCCCACCCTCGCCAGCACTTTTTCTTTGTGGATTTGCTGATGGCCGCATTCTCACAGGTGTGAGGTGAAGTCTCTGTGTTTCCGCTGGCATTTCCCTGATGAACAAGCAGTGGCGTTAGGCATCTTTTCATATGTCAGTCGGCCATCTGTCGGCCCTCCTCCAGGTCCTCTGAGTGAAAGACGCCCTTGGCTCACACAGCCCCCTCTCTTCCTGAGCAGCCCTCCTCTCTCCCGCACAGCCACGCTGCGGGAAGAGCCCCCAGCGGTGCGCGGCGTGTCCGCGGCCACTCAGCTGGCAGGGGCGTCCGCGTGGGGAGCAATGCCATGGCGCCCCACGCCCAGGGCGCCGTTCCCCATCCGCAGAGGGGGCCAGAGCGGAACGGCTCCGCATCCTCTCCAGGCCCGGTCGCCAGGGCGCCATCGCTGGGCAGGGGCAGCGCCCCTATAGCCTCCCAACTGAGCACCTTCTTCTGGGACCCGCAACCCCACCAGCCAGGGGGCCCTCAAAACCTGCCCATTATGCCCACACTGCTGCTTCCCCGCGTGGGCCGGCTCCTCTTCATCGCCGCGCCCTCGCCGCCACGCTCTGCCGCTTCCCCAGGGCCCGGCGGCGGGTCTCAGCCTCAGGGCGCCACATCGACCGTGTCCCGTGGCCGGCAGCCCGTGGCTCCCTGCGGGTTCCTCCCCAGCGCTAGTCACCATCTTTAGTTATTAAATGCTACCCTGTGTGTCGTTTATGGTCTGTCGGCCCTATTGCAGGGCAGCTCCCCGCGAGTCGGGCCCCACCTGCGTGGCTCCCCGCCGTCCCCGCCGTGCGCCTCCCCAGGGCCTTGCAGGCCGCTGCCTCCTCCAAGCCTCCACCCCAGACCGGCCGTCTGTCTGGGGCTGGTGCTCTGTGCGCGGCCCCGGGGGCGGGCTCTGTGGCCTGCAGCGAGCGGGCACCCAGGGGTGATGGGGTGGGGGTGGGGGTTGCTGGCGCAGGCTGTCCAGGGGCTCCGCCTCAGCAAGTGAGGCTGGCCGGAGGGTCCCCAGCTGACCACGCGGTGGTCACCCCGCAGCCCAGCTCACTGCACACGCAGCTTTCAAACACGTGTTCCCGGCATGGCTGGGTCTGCCGACTCTGCTGTCCCGAAAGTGGCAGTGATGGAGGAAGGGCGGAGGGCGTGGGAAACGAATGAAATGAGCCTGAGAGAGTAGACGGCTGAACAGCTCTGTGGCCTCTTCGACTGAGCTGAGGGGGCTGGACAGGGTTTCCCACGTGCGCCTTGAGGTTCGGAGGGCGCATGAATGGCTTCTTGACAGGTAAGCAGAGGTGTGTGCAGGTTCTGGGGCCCCACAGTGCGCACCGTGAGCTCTTAGCCTCTCCTGGGATGATCGATGTCTGAGTGTTTCCCAAAGGGACAAGCAGACTGGGAGGGATATTTTCCATAGCCTGGCAGGTGCCCAGCTGCGCACCAGGGGAGAAGGGCTGGCCTTGGTGCCTTGGGCTACTGGGGTCCTCATCCCTGCTCACAGCCCACCCTGCTCCTCTGTGTTGGACGGCCTCCTGACTCCCACTCCACCTGCTCCCTGCTCTGCCCAGCAGGCCCTGGCTCTGACCCAGCCCTCTGCCTCCCGGCATTCAACTACCTCAGGTTGAAGCCCTGGCTTCTGACCCTTGAAAACCCAAACCAACCTCAAGGATGAGCTGCAACTGTGCTTCTCCAGGCGTTTCCCCAGTGCAGCCGAGTGAGTTAAGGCTTTGCAGGGAGATGAAATGAGGCTTGGAGGTTGGCAAATTTGGAGCCAATAATAAGTTAGTGAGGCAGGCACTTGGCACAGGCCTCAGCCCTGGCTTCAATTAGACCAGTTCCACCAGGGAGTGCCCAGGCCTCCAAGCCCTGGCTCTCTGCGGGGATTGTGCTCCTGTGGCATGTGAGACTCAGCACCCCGGCCTCTCTGGGCTGCCTCAGGCTGAGTGAGACGCTGTGCACGTGTTCGGTCCCCAGGACAGTGATGGGGATGTGTTCAGAGAGATGCGTTGCTAGGCGATTTTGTCGTTGTGCGAACATTGCAGTGTGCTTGCATGTTACTGGACAACACAACCATTGCAATCATTGGTATTAATCTTTCTTTAAAAGTTTGCTAGAATTAATCAGTAAAGCCATCTGATTCTGGGCTATTTTTTGTGGACAGGCTTTTTTTCTTATCCTCACTCAAGGACATATTAGAGAGAAGGGAAGGGAGGGTAGAGAAACATTGATGCGAGAGAGAAACATCGATTGACTGCCTCCCGTACACACCTCAACCAGGGACTGGACCCACAGCCTAGGCTTGTGCCCTGACTGGGAATTGAACTCCTCGGTTTTTATGGGATGATGCTGTAACAAACTGAGTTATGACAGCCAGGGCTGGAAAGATTTTTGATTGCTGATTTTCTCTCTACTTGTTATCAGTGTATTCGTATTTTCTATCTCCTCTTGAGTCAGTTTAGGCAGTATGTGTACTTCTGGGAATCGGTCCATTTCATCTAGGTAATATAATTTGTTGGCACATGTTCTTCATAGTGTTCCTTTATTAATAGTCCTCTTCTATTTGTAAGGTTGCTAGTGACATCCCTTCTTTTATTCCCGATTTTAGTAATTTCAGTGCCCACCCTTCTCTTCTTATCTGTTCTAGGCAAACGTTTGTCAATGTTGTCGATCTTTTCAAAGTGCCACTTTTGGTCTGGTTGATTTTCTCTGTTGTTTTCTATTTCATTCATTTCTGCTCTAATTTTATGATTTTCTTCCTTCTGCCTGCTTTGGTGTAAGTTTGCTCTTCTTTTTAAATATAGGTATTGACAGCTATGCATTTCCCTCTAGGCACTACTGTAGCTACATTTTATGAGTTTTGGTAGGTTGTGTTTTCGTTTTCATTCCTATCAAAGTATTTTTGATTTCCCTTGTGGTTTATTCTTTGAGTCATTGGTTATTTAGAAGTTTAATGTTTAATTTATCCATATTTGTGAATTACTCAAATTTCCTTCTGTTATTGATTTGTAATTTAATTTCTTTGTGATCAAAGGACATATTTTGTATGATTTCTATCCTTTTACATTTGTTGAGGCTTATAGCTTAAGATGTGGTCTATACTGGAGAATGTTCCATATTCACTTGAAAGAATGTGTACTCTGTTGTTGTTGATTGGAATCTTTTATAGACGTCTTTTTGGTCTAGTTGATTTATATGTTGTTAATTTATTCTGTTCCTTTGGTTTTGTGTACATTTGTTCTATTCATTATTGAAGGTGGGATATGGAGGTCTCCAACCATTATGCTGAGCGGTCTCCTTCTCTCTTCAGTTGTCAGTTTTTGCGTCATGTATTTTAGGGCTGTGTTGTAAGGTGCATATACATTTATAATTTTTAAATATTCTTTTATCACAAAATGTCCTTATTGTCTTAAAATCTATTTTGTCC
>VMDR010003701.1:0-49657 GCA_007922815.1 Macrotus californicus
CTGATGACTTACACTCTCCAGATACTAAATAACCCCTTGAAAACTGGCTCTTCCCAAATTTGCAAGTTGCTCTTAGAGAACCCATTGACTTTCTAATTACCTAGAGGACACTCTTCTTCAACCCTTCCCTGGTATCTCCACGGTACCCTTCCAGGTCAGTTTCCAATAGCAGCTGTCACTACATGTTGGGTTTTCCAGATATACTTCTGGATGTTCTTCCCTCAGTCTGCTTTGCATCTTGCCCACTTGATAAACAAGAATGGGCCTCAAGATTCCATTTCTGGATTTTTTTTTTTGGCTTTATTCTCTCATTAAATCTTAATTCATTTCTGTGTCTAAACACAGGTGAATTCCTAATTTCTGGCCCAGATACCTTCCTGTGCACCATGTCCACAATTCCAGTTATCTGGACATCTCTGGTATCTTGTAGGTAGAAAAAGTGAGAGCAATTTCCTTTAAATCCTTGATTCTAATTTTTAAACATAGTAATATATGACAGATTTTACACTAAAGTAACAAAGAACTCTTGCACAAAGCAAAAAACAAAACTGGTTTAATGATTAAAACAGATGAATTAATAGGTTTATAATAACCATTAACTAAGAGAAGCCCTAGAACCAGAAATAAGGATTTTAAAATTGCATGCAAAGTCTAGTTACTATAAAAACCAAAGCAATACCAAAATATCTCAGCTTCCTAACACAGACTCCAGGTTTTTTATTTCCAGTTCCTGGCAATCAAAGTATATACACTTTCACATGCTACTGGTAGTGAAGGAGTAAGATTATTTGTATAAGACTACAAATATCTTTCACAGATGGGAGGGTACAGAACAGTGCCCTCCTCTAACCTTTTTGGGCCCATCTTGAAAATAAAAAAGGCACTGCCAAAGATTCCTCAGTAACACCATTGCTAGGCTTGTTACATAATCTTTGTAAAGCGAATGGTCCACTCACTTCACACTTCTGAGAACCACAAGGCATCGGAACTGCTTTCTTTAACTCATGTGCCAAACAATTGGCTTAAACAATGACAAAAACTTTGTATATATTTCAAAGAAAAACTGGCTGTTTCCATGGAAACATCCTATGTTCAATAACTGGACTTTGGCATGCAAAGCAAAACGTATCATGGAACTGAAAGAACTACCATATGAGATGGTAGCAGAGGACTCTGAATGATTATTCTAGTTTCCTAACATTGGTGGCCCTGGTTCCCTTGTACCAATGCAACTTTGTCATTCTCCCTTCATTATTATAACCAAGTGCTCTGAACTCAGGTTTAACCTGAAAAACGTGTAAAAAAAAGATGCTTAAATAAATTACCAAGTCATCAAAAAAAAAAAAAAAGTAATGGAAGTCTTCAAATGCCTGTGGGCAATTGTCCACTGTTCACAGAATCTTTAGAAACCATTTGCCTAAGGCCAAAGATAATTTGCTTTTTTACTAGATCTAACTCATGTTGAGCAATATCGAAACTGCACTTGGGTAGCTAGTCCCAAGTCAAACTAAGCTTAAATATTTCTCTATGTTTACTGCATCCATGTAGTGTGCAATTTCTGATGCTGAATAAGGGATATGCGGCAACTGAAGGCTTCACCACAAGCATCACATTCATGGGTTTCTTGGGTTTTCATCTCTGCATGGATCTTCTGATGGTTGACAAGGCTGCGCTGTTGACTAAAGCTTTTGTCGCATTTCTCGCACTTATAAGGTTTCTCTCCTGTGTGTATCCTCTGATGCTGAATTAGGCCTGAGTTCCGGCTAAAGGCCTTCCCACATTCATCACATTTATGGGGCTTATTACCTGTGTGAACACCCTGATGCCGAATAAGATTACACAGTTGACTGAAGCTTTTGCCACACTGTCTGCACAGATACGGTCTCTCACCAGTGTGGATCCTCTGGTGTTCAATAAGGAATGAGCTCCGACTGAAGCTTTTCCCACATACAGTACATAAGTAGGGCTTTTCACCAGTGTGGATTCTTTGATGTTGTACAAGATGAGCACTGACACTAAAAGTTTTCCCACATTCATCACATTTATAAGATTTTTCCTTAGGGAAGACTTCCTGCTGTATAATAAGACTGCAATTTGGATCAAAACTTTCCTTAGTTTCACTGTATGAATACGTCTTCTCTCTGGTGTGAATTCTCTGATGCTGAATAAGACCTGAGCTTCTACTAAAGGCTTTTCCACATTCCTCACACTTATGGGGTTTATCTCCTGTGTGGATTCTCTGATGACGAGTAAGGTTGCAAAGTTGACTGAAGCTTTTCCCGCACTCTTTGCACTGATAAGGTCTCTCACCTGTGTGGATCCTCTGATGTTCAATAAGGAATGAGCTCCGACTGAAGCTTTTTCCACATTCGATACAAAGAAAAGGCTTCTCACCAGTGTGGATTTTTTGGTGTTGTATTAGGTATGTACTTAATCTAAAGGCCTTCCCACATTCGCCACATTTATGGGGTCTTTCTCCAGTGTGAATTCTCTGATGTTCAACTAGTAATGAATTTCGACTAAAACTCTTTTTACATTTGGTACAGTGATAGGGTTTTTCACCAGTGTGAGTTCTTTGATGCTCAATAAGGTGTGACTTCCAACTGAAGGCCTTCCCACAGTCGCTACACTTATGGGGTTTCTCACCTGTGTGAATCCTTTGATGTTTCACAAGGCTCCTCCTCTGGCTGAAGCTCTGTTTACACTGATTACACTGATAGGGTCTCTCTCCAGTGTGGATTCTCTGATGTCTAATAAGGGTGGAGCTCACACTAAAGGTTTTTCCACAGTAATTACACTCATAGGGCCTTTCCCCAGTGTGGATTCTCTGATGTTCAATGACAAAGGAACTGCGACTAAAACTTTTCCCACATTCATTGCACTGAAAAGGTTTCTCACCAGTGTGGACCCGTTGATGCTGAATGAAATGGGCCTTGCGGACAAAACCCTTTCCACATTCTTCACATTTGTGGCATTTCTCTTCTGAGTTAGGTCTCTTACGAATAATGTTAGTGTTTCCTCTGAACATTTTCTGCTCCTGGGTCAAAGATTCCCTTGGTATTTCCCATAAGAAGATTCCTCTCTGTTTATCTAACCTACCAACAAGTTCAAAGGTTTCTCTACACATGGGATCCTGGTCAGTTTCACTTTTGATTCTTGTAACTATTATGCCCTTTGATTCCACTTCCTCCTCAATTTCTTCAATTTCTTGTTTCACAGTTGGCTCCTCCTCATCCTTGTCTCTGTTTAAAACATCTGGAATAATAAATAAAGAGCAGAAACATCAGCCAGGCTCTTTCCTAGCAAAAAGAAACTGTCAGAAAAATGAGATAATTCAGATAAATCGATCTAATTAAGATAAACTAACCTACTATATCAAATGTAGCTTACTACCTCACAATATTGTTTTGAGGATTAAATTAGTTCATATACATAAAGCTTTCAGAACAGTACCCAGTACCTGGCAAAGAGTGCAAACTAATTATAATTAGTAATCTGATGCAATTAAATGGTTTTCTTGGAGAATGGATATGAAAAGAGTATTTATGAAAAGGTCAAGAATGAGTCTGCAGGAGCAAGCAGAGTTGAGAGGAAGGGCCATTGTAAACCAGTAGTAAATTATGCATGGTAAGGTGGATAAACAGAGAAATAAAACAAGCAGGGCTGGGATGAACCAGTCCATCAAGGTAGAAAGAATAACATGGGAAGACAACAGTAGGTTCTGGAAAATGTAGAACAGAATAGCATTATTGGAAAGCAAGTAGACCAAATAACTTGACAAAAAAGAACACACAAAATGACACCGAGAAGGATCAAAGGCGAAAACCAGGGAAAGCAAGAACTCACTTATTAATAAGAACTTACTTACTGCAATGAGGAATACTCCAGGCACTTTGTAGTGAGCCAGGATTCAGAGATAAGACATGAAACTTCCTACTAAATGGAATGGACAATGAGTATCAATGGAGAAAGAAAATAACAGAAAAAATATTAAATAAAAAGTAGTTCTTGTATCAAAACACAAAATGGCCTTTAACAAAAATAATGGGTTGAAGTGACATGGAGTCTATCATGTAGAAAGACAGAATAAAATAAATATAAAGGGACATGGTCTGAGGTAACAGAAGACTTGAAAAAGGGCAGTCTGTGATAGCTTATGACTTCACCTACCATCAATCGTACCACATTCTTCATGTATATATGATTCTCAGTCCTCTACAGATATTAAGACCCAAGTTGGAACCATCTAGTTCCAAACGAGAACCTGCACGACATCTGAGAAACGAAAATCTCCCATGTGGCGGCAGAAAGATAACATAAAGGTCTGTGATGTAACAGAGTAGCATACAGGACATTTAAACCTGCCTGACTTCTTCCATGATTTTCTACCTCTTGCTGCCTGTTGGATAACTTCACTAGTTCCTCTCTTCTCTCAATTTTCTAGTCTTCCAACTGTGAAGTCACCCTTGAGTTTTCTTTTCACTTACTTCCCCCCAGTCATTAAGTTACTTTATTCCCCCAAAACTTCTTATTCTCCTAACAAACGACTAGAAACTTTACTTCCACTTAGGCTGCTGACAGTGTTCTCCTACAAATTCACTTTCAGTGGGCTGTTTTTCCTTCACACAATGAAAAAGGAGAGGAGAACTCCTTCAACTTTCTGTTCCCTAGCTACAAAATTATCTGCAATTGTGGACGAATATATGCTCCATTCCTAGCCAGGGCTAATCCATCTACCCTCTCTTGATCCCACTTGCCTCTGGGAACTTGTTCAATTATTATCATTTTTCCCTTTTCTTCAATCTGTATTCTCCATTGAAACCTTCCTACCAACATACAAATACATCTAACTTTATCCTGAACCTGAAATCCTTCTCTCTCTTTTTTAAAGATTTTATGTGTTTATTTTTCTAGTTCTCTCCCTACTTCTTTGGCCTTTTCTAATACACTTCCCTAATGAATTTCTCTCCCTTTGTCAACTGTTTAAGGATATCGTTACCCACGTTCACATCATCTCACTATACATACTATCTGGGTATCATCACTTACATGTCTCAGAAGGGCTCACAATTAAAATGATCATCATCAGCAGCTCTCACGTCCATCTCCACTGCTAATCATCTCTTGAAAGGCACTGTTATTATCCAGTACCCTAAAGTCCCAAAGCAGGAAATCATCTTGGATTTCTCTACTTTTCTTACCATTAATCAGTTACAAAAATTAATGATGCTACTCTCCAGCATCTAACTTCTTTTTTACCCTCACAACCATGCTTTCCCTGGATTACTGCAAAAGTCACCTAGTAATCCTTGGCTCTGATCTTTAGGCTGCCCTCACACATCTACTTCACTGAATCCAGAGAGATCTTCATATTCTGTTCATGTCACCATCTGCAGATTCACCAACACTCCGTCACTTCTAAAATCAAACCAAAGCTCTCTGCACTATGATACTCACTTCATGACATGGTCTCTAAGTTGCAGTTCAACCTGCTACCTACTTTATCACAATTTAAGTGGGCAAATTGCTTGTGTTACGGTCTTTTGTGCCATTTCATTGCACATTTTATTTACTAAATGTCCCCCAACATTACTTAGTTGGAAAACTCTTGGTTTCTCTTTAAGATTCAATTCAAAGCAATAGTTTCTCTAGAAAGCCTTCACCATCTCCACTTGACAGATTTAGGTGTTGTGTTTTTTTAACACTAGCCCTTGTCCATAACTGCAGTTAAGCTATATTTACACTGCACTTCTGTTTGTGTTTGTCTCTTCCTCATAAGAAGGGAAAGGCTCTTTATGTTTACTCAGCAGATATTGTTCCAGGGGGTTTATTCAAAAGAATAAGAAAAAATTATCATTATTTGCAAATAATATGAATGTCTGCCTAAAATTCCTAAAATAATTAAATGAAACAGCAGTGGCAGCTAATATACAAAATAAATGCCATTTCTTATTACCAAGGAAAAACATTTTATAGGCATATTATAGAAAAATGAAATACGTTCTTATGATAATAACAAAAACCACAAAAAAACCTAGAAATAAATCTAGTAAGAAAAGTGTAAGGGATTTCTGGTCAAGATGGCATGGCATTTGCACAACCGGAACAAAATTACAACTAAAATATAAAACAACCATTGCTTAGAACTGACAGAAACTGAGTTGAATGGAAGTCTGATTAACTATGGAATTAAAGAAACCACGTCAATCCAGACTGGTAGGAGAGGCACGGATGTGGAATGGGCTGGTCCCACATCTACGTGTGGTGGATAAAAATTCAGGAGGGAGATCTTGGGAGCAAGGAGTCCCAGCCCCACATTAGGCCCCCCAGCCCAGGGTTCCAGGGCCAGGAATATAAATCCCCACTACTTCTGGCTGTGAAAACCAGTGGGGATTGAGATGGTGGAAGAAACTGCTGGAGACCCAAACAATTCCTCTTAAAGAACCCACACAGGGACTCACCTACTCAGACTCACTCACTCTGGGCTCCAGCACCAGGGAGGCAGCTTAAGGGGCACCAGTGGCATGCAGGGGGAGGCTGAGGCGTCTGGCATGAAGGTGAGTAAAGATCATTGTCCCTTTTCTGCGCCCTCCCCTCACAGAGCTGGCAGACTAGTACATATCTAAGATTCCACCAACCTGGCTAACACTGTTTAACCTGCCTTGGAGGTCCCTAGAAATTCCGCCACACCCAACTTAGAGGCCCACCCAAGCTGCTTTTCCATATGAATGGCTGGTCTTGGCTCATGCTTCACAACTTCCTAAATCCTCTCAAACAAGCAGCAGCTGGTCTTAGTGAGCCCCAGGCCCGGAACTAGCAGCCTAGATTCACAGCTTGGCTTCACCTGAAAATCTCTAAGCCCAGCATAAGTAGCAGCCATCTCAGATTGCTTTAGAGCTCAGGCAGGGTGGCCCTGGGCAAAACATAGGTGGCAGCTGACCTTAGCCTGTACCACCTGGGGAACCCCAGGGCCACTGCACCCAGTGGACAGCTACAGACCACTTGGGAGCACTGGTACGCTGCCCCTGCACAGATCATTCTCCATGGAGGGTGGAGGTTGCTGGTAAGCGGTCACAGCCAATCCTTGCAGCTGACTAGCCTGTGTAAATCCTTCCCATTGATCTGCCAACAGCAACCAAGGCTCAACTACAAGAGGAGGGTGTATTCAGCCCACAGGAAGAGTGCACTTGAATACCCAGCTTGGGTGATAGAGGAGGCTGTGCCATTGGACCCTATAGGACACCTACTACATTAGGCCACACTACCAAGACACGGAGTCAAAGCAGCTCTACCCAATACATAGAAACAAACATGAGGAGGCTGGCAAAATGAGGAGACAAAGAAACATGGCACAAAATAAAGGAGAGATCAAGACTTCAGAAAAACAGCTAAACAAAATGGAGATAAGCAAGCTATCAAATGTAGAGTTCAAAACACTGGTTATAAAGGATGCTCAAGGAACTTAGTGAGGACCTCAAAAGCATAAAAAAGATCCAGTCAGAAATGAAGGATACACTAATTGAAATAAAGAACAATTTACAGGGAAACAGACAGCAACAGAGTGGATGAAGCCGAGAATCAAATCAATGATTGGGAACAGAAGGAAGCAAAAAACAACCAATCAGAACAACAAGAAGAAAAGAGACTCCAAAAAAACAAGGATAGTGTGGTAGCCTGCAGGACAACTTTAAGCAATCCAACATTCACTTCATAGGGGAGCCCAAGGAGAAGAAAAAGAGCAAGAAATTGGAAATCTATTGGGAAAAATAATGAAAGAAAACTTCCCTAATTTGGTGAAGGAAGTAGACATGTAAGTCCAGGAAGCAGAGAGAGCCCCAAACAAGATGGACCCAAAGAGGACCACCTCAAGACACATCATAATTAAAAGATAAAGATGAAAAATAAAGAGATGGGAGGGGGTGCAGAGAATGGGTGACAGGTGAAGGGATTAAGAAGTACAAATAGGTAGTTACAGAATAGCCTTGGGGATGTAAGTACAGTATCGGAAAGGGAGTAGCTAAAGAACTTACAAGTATGAACTGTAGACATGAACAAGGGTGGGGGGATTGCCTAGGGAGTGGGGGGTGCTGGGTGGAAGGGAGCAAAGGGGAAAAAATCAGGACAACTGTAATAGCATAATCAATAAAATGTAAAAAAATGAAAAGTGTAAAATCCATAAAAATTGTCCATTAAATTTTTCTGAAGGACATTAAAGACAGTTAAATAGTCAACTGAACTGCTGCTATAGAGATTCAGTATTATAAGGATCTTAATTCTTCCCAAACCAATCTATGAACCTAACTGCACTCCAATCAAAATCCTATGAACCAACTAAAAAATCATCAGTGAATCTAAATTTCAACCAGAAGAATACAGAAAACTAGTTATCCTTGAAAAGGTATGTAAAAGAACAACTTAACAGACATAAAGTGTAAAATATTGCTAAAATAAATGAAACAGAGAGGCACTGGCATAAAAGTAAAAAGGCCAATCAGATAGGTAAAGAAATTAGTGAGTCCAAGCTTCCACACGGAGCAGCCTAGGAATAACGATCCATTAGACTTGGGTTTGGTAGCTATAATCACCTCTGGGTTATCTGTCATACTTATTTGTTCCCATCTTATGAGCATATCTAATTTGTCTATGGTAGACAACTGACTCAAAAGTGCGTCTCTCCCAGGAATTTGGAATTGAAACTGAAACGGAGAGTCTGAATGTGAGTAGAATTATGACCTATCAAATCAGAAGCTAAAGGAACAAATGCATGTGAACACAGGAGGAAAGGCTATTCTGTCAAGGAGAAAGAAACGGAGCACAAAGACAGGGTTAATTCCTGGCTTCCTGAGAGTGATCCAATTTCTGGTGTGGGTTCTTTTCTGATGCCCATTTGCAATCCTGTTCATATGTTCCATGAGTCAACTATGTCCCTTTAATAACTTCACTTGTTGGCTTAAGCTAGCTTAGGTTGATCTCTACAATCTTTAACCAAGCAGTTTTATAATGCTATGGTAGCTGAGGAAACAGAGAGAACGCAAGGAAATGGCAAAGAGAAGTCATTAAACTGAACAAGCTGATTTCAGCTGAAAGAACTGCAAGATCAGGAACTGAGACATCAAGCTACCAGCTGCCTCAATGTGGCTGTTACAGTTTTTAAAGAAACACCAGCATGGAAAGGAAAGGTGTGAATGATGAGCCAAAATTACAAAGCTGGAAGTGAGGAAACACGACTGGAACAGTCGAGTGACGGCTCTCTCCTCGAGGGCATGGAGAGTCTGTAGAGGAAGATGAAAAGACTGTGGAATAAATGATGAAAAGCTGTACCTTGTTAAAATAAAGAAGGGAGCCTGAGAGCAGGAGATCACAGACGGGCTCATGGCCATGCCTTTGTGCATGTGGCACTCACATTTTGCAGCACTAGGGATAGGCAAGGCTGGTCATTTGCCTGGTTCTATCAACCAGGACACCCTATGCATAGATACAGCTGGCAGTAACTCAAGACATCATGGAATATTAAAAAAAAAAAAAATCAGCAGCTGATAATGCTGGAGATGGAAATGGTATACCAGAAACAGATGAAGCTAGAAAGCTAGGCAGAGACTATAGTAGGGAGGTCCTAGTATGTAAGATAAGAAGTCAAGACTTTTATCCTTTAAGCTATCAGGAATCACCAGAAGTTGTAAGCAATAAAGTAACACAAAATCATTTTGTTGGCAAGAAAGAGAATATATTAAAAGAAAGAGAGACTAGAAGCAGGGGGTTAGTTTATAGGTTAATGTAATTATCTGGTGAAGTTATGAGTTTTAAGTATATTCATTCGGGCACATAAATATTTAAGAAGTATATAATATATGCCTGGTTCTGTCCTAAGTGCTGGAGAAATCAAATGAAAAAAAATATAGTTACTGTCCTCATGAAGATCAATCTAGTCAGAGAAATAACATAGAGAATGATTATAGTAAAGTGTGATACATTCAACCACTGAGAGGAAGTCTGAGAATGCAGGGCCAATGGAAGGCAGCAATAACGAATTTCAAGTATCTACAGATAGGTGGAATAAAATAAGATCCAAAGAGAGTCTTTGCATTTCACAACTGGACGATTACAGACCAAGGTTAAACAATTTAAGGGGAGGGGTAGGAGCAAGAAAAGGGGCTTAGAGAGAAAAGTACAGAACACATTAACTACGTACAAAAACTTGGCTAAAGAGGAGCAGCAGGTTACAGGGAGCAGCAAGAGGGAGACTGTGGCTCAAAGGATTTTTTTCTTTTTCCTCCTTCTTCTCAACTAGAAGAGCCATGCACATACCTATCATCAGAATAAAAGACTGAAGCTTTATTCCTTTTTAAGGAAAAAAAAGGCCAAGGATGACTGATGTATAAGTAGTTGGAGAAGTGAGAAGATAGGGGCAGCCTTCAGGGTGCAAGATGTTGAGAGGCCGAAAAGTTGAGAGATCATGTTTAATGGCCTCTGTTTTCTCTGTGAAAGAGAAGGTGAGGTCCACTGCTGAGTGATGGACGCAAGGAAAACTCTTGTTTTGGACTAGTCACTAGAAGGAACAGGGGAATGAACAAATCAAGGATAAAAACTTGTTGAGATGTAAAAACCCAATGGAGACTAGAAGAAAGAAAAGCCACGAATATACACAGGGCCTCAATTCTTTCTATTAAAAACTTTCTCCTGCTGCGTTTAGCAATGCAAGCAGGAGAGAAGAAAAGGCAGATTTTATACCCAATACAGGCTGTGAAGCTTGTAGAATGGGCAGAGCATAATGGCAAGGTGGCACAAGAGCATGCTGGTGATAGCTCAGATACAGATCCGTAGATCAGACGAAGAGGTGAAGGCAGGAGGAGAAAAAACCAGAGAAGTCAAGGAACAGGAAACATCATTAAGAATGAACAGGTTTAGTAGGAAAGGAGTAGGAGAGGAAGAAAGGTAAGAAGCAAGCTCCCCTTGAGATGATGTCTGTTTTAATCATCACTATTGAGTCACAGTCAATAAACACCTGAATATTTACTTGGTCAAGAATAAGATACTGGGGTTTTAGTTTTGCCTGTTATGACAAAATTGAGGTTATGGTCATTGATATGAGCTGCTGAATAAAAAGGGATAGTGACATCCCTGAAGACAACATGGTCAAAATACACTGAGGCTAAAGTAATCGAGGGTGTGGGTGAGCACAGAGGACTGTGAAACATGTGACAAAGTCTACGTGTAAGGGTCCAAAAAAAAGTTTCCAAATGGTGGTGAAAAGCAACTGAGTGGGTAGAGCAAGACTGCGGAGGTCTCAAAGGGGAGAGACTGTGTTTCAAGGTGGAAAACAAAGCTTTGGGGAAGAGCACTGAAAGGCTGGGACTACAGTACTTTCTTCTCCCTCGCAGCGCAGGGACAAAGGATGGGAAGGAAGAGGATGTGGGAGAATAAGCAGCCCCTCCCAGAGAAGTGGTGTCCTTGGGAAAGTGCCAGGTTTCAGTTAAGGCCAGGAGGGGTAAGGAACATTATGTGAAGAGGAACAGGGGCTCCAGAAGGCAGAGTGAAAAGGAGTGGGAGGAAAGCCGTGGGAGGATGAGCCAGGAGGGAAAGTACACACCAATATGAGATAGGAAGCCAGAAAGGCTTGTATTTTGGTCATTGCTGAAACGCAAGGGGTGAGAGGCATGCAAACAATTGATGGCTGTAAGGTTTGAATCAGAAGTTTGGAATAAAGCAGTTTTGGTTCTGGTATTGGTCCAAGTGTTCTTAGAGTCTGATTTTTAACAACCTCTTAGATATTTTAATCAGAAACAGCAGATTCTTACCCAGTGAGACCAGGTTTCCATAATTCTCCATCATGACATCTTTATACAAGCTTCTCTGAGCTGGATCCAGATAATCCCACTCCTCCTGGGTAAAAAACACAGCCACATCCTCAAATGTCAGCAACCCCTGAAATAGTATGATTTCTGTAGTCAGTTCCTGTTGTCTCAAGGACAATTCTACCACTGCAAAGTAGCACTTATCAGGGCCAGGAAGGCTAGAAGGAACATGGTAACTATGAGTTCCAAGCGGGGCCCAATTCTGGGAACCGACCGTAACAGACAGGCACATCAGACTACAGGGTAACTGAGCTGGATCACTGTCCTTCATTTAGTGAGGGGCCTAAGGATAAGGCTTTCTCTGGTTTAATAATTATATCCTAACATTTTAATTTGAGTAAACTTCCTTCATCTCATTGCCTGGATCCATTCTTTATTCTCACCGGCTTGTGACCCTGTTCAATTCAATTCTGTGAAGTTTTCTAAGCGTCTATCTTGGGGCCAAACATCATGATAGGTGCAGAAGGCACAGCAGAGGGTCGAAAATGATGTCTCACCTGGAATTACTGACAAATGAGAGCGCTAGTTTGGAGCATTACTAATTTATCAAGTCGTTCTTGGAAAAAAATGAGCCAGTGGTCAGTTTACTCGAGAACCGCACCCCAGAGCACTAGGGGGTACTTCCTTGCATTGCGCTGGCCCTAAAGACTGCGGTCTGAGGGATGGGGGGCAGAAGAGCGCGGCCTAGCTTGAGTAGTAGCGAGAGCGGGTACCCAGAGGGGAGACTTACCTTTGGCTCCAGCGGGGGGCTCGGGGAGGCCATCTCCTGGCCAGAAATCAGGGCAGGAAACTGGGACGGCCCACAGAAAGGAGCCTCTGGTGCGGCCTATCCGACCGTTGGAGATTAGGCCCGACGAAGAGGAGGCCTCCAGGCTGGGTCTGGCCAGGTCCTGCCTCGGTCCCCGAGCGGTCACGACCCCAGCAGCATTTCAGAAGCGCTCCTAGGCCGCCCCCCAACCCTGAACTCCCTTCCCTGCTTGGCTGCGCACCTTCCAGGCCTCGCCAGAGCCTCCTCCCCGTTGTCAGTTCCTCCTCCTTTCAGCCAAGGAGCTCTGTGACCGACCGCCCCCGGACCAGAAGGCGTCACCCGGCACCTTCCCGGGACGCCCCCCAACTACAACTCCCGTCATGCTCCGAGGGAGCGTCACGGCCCAGTCCGGCCAGCAAAGGCTCCTGGACTACATTTCCCGGCATGCAAAGGGAGTCGCGGCGAATCTTATTAAAACAGAGCTATCCGCCACTAAGCTTACACCCGATTGGCTAGTTTCTATCAGGTCGGGGGCGGGGCTCCGCCTTATAGCTATTCTCAGAGATGGCGGTGTTTTTAGTCCCCGGTGTCAGCAGAAGAGGCTTCACGTGGATGATCGCGCTGTCCCCACGTCGAGAATTTTGGTCCCGATCCAGGTAAAGCGAAAGGTTAGATGATGGGTTACAGTCACGGAAAGTAAGGAAAGAAACTGAGGAAGATGAAAGGACGAATTCAAAAGGGAATGTCGCGCTCTTAAGACGAGGTCCTGCTCCTGGCTGGGGGAATAACAAGTGCGTTAGGGTTCTGAGTTCAGCTTCAGCGCTGGGCTCCGCGAGCGGGGGAGCCGCGGGTCACTTCTCCTCCTGGCCTGTTTTCTCATCTTGTAACAGAAATACCGCCCCCGTTCCCTGCCAGTCCGCTCATTAATTTATTAAGCAAACAGTACTGACTTTGTGTTCCAGACACCGAGTGTGGTGTCAGGAAGCATACAAGCAACTTAGGGCAGGAGCGTGAAAGTGCCCCATAAACTAAACTCACTTGCGGGGTATATTTCTCAACAAGCAATGTTCAGAGGTGAAGTGCAACCTCCTCGTGCTGTTCATTTGTTCATTCATTGACTTACTCAATAGACAGTTACGAAGCGCCTCCTCTGGCCCAGCGTTTCTCTAAGTAGGGTACAGCAGCAGAAACAAAGTCCCTTGTCAGAGCTTAAGGACGCTGATATATGAGGAAACAGTACCGACAGAGAGGAATATTCCGCCCCCACCCCGCCCAGTGAATACATCTACGCGCCCGTCCCACTATAAATATAACATATTGAATTCATTTGTTTTTTTCAAAGAACTGCCCCGCTAATCTCCCTACCCCACAAGTCACAAGTCAAGGGCAGAGCTAAATTAGAATCCAGGTCTCTTCACTCCCCAGTAACTGCTTTCCTCTCAGCCCCTTGTTGAATCTTTTGAAGGTAAATCTGTTTGATTCAGGTAGTGTTGGAACAACAGAACCTGTGGGAATCTCAGGGAGCACTATACACTCTCTTAGGTTTCAAACAAAACCTCCTTCACCCCAGAAGGATTTTTGTCATCAGCTTATGTATTTATTAGCTACCCCTCTTTTTTGACTGCTGTTTGTTATTGTCTCTTAAATCTCCTTCGGGTTTATTGCATTCACTCATTGAACAAATACAGTGTCTACTATATGCCATGTGTCTAGGTGTTAGGGATCCAGCTGTTAATAAGACAGGTCCCATCTTTGTTCTTGTGAAACGTTCTGGTGGAGGAAAGAATGAACAAGTGTAGAATACAATTTCAGAAGGTGGTAAGTTATGACAAAAACTAGAGCAGTGTAAGAAATGACGAGATGGAGGGAATGGCTTTCATTTCATTCTGATGAGCCATGACTAGAGTAGTTTGAGAAGATGGAGGCGGGAAGTAAAGAATATCAGTATAGACAACTATTCTCTGAAGTTTTGTTGTAAAAGAAGCTGGAAGGGAGCATGGAAACTAGGAGTTTTGTTTTTTTCTTTAAAGACAGCTGATATTATAGCATATTCTGTGCCCTGGGAATACACTTACTAGATATGGAGAAACTGATAAAGAACTGATGCACAAATAGGGATATATTGCTGGAAGGGTCTGAATAGGCAAAGAGGAATAGCATTACAGACCCTATTCTTGGCCAAACATTGTTCATTTCCAGGGACTCCAGTTTCTGTAGGGATGCCTAATCCCAATCCAGTGCTAACTCCATGGAAAATGGGAGTCAGTTTATGAACAGATATTTTATTAAGCACTGAAATAATGTGTCAGGCAGATTCCCTCACATTGGCCCATCTACTCAATAATATTTGAACAGTTTTCAAAGGACCCCCAAAGTCAATAAAACAAGTCTCTGTATTCAGGAGTTGATCATCTGGCATGGTGGTTCTTAACCCGGGGCAATTTTGCTCACCAGGGGACATTTGGCAATATCTTATGACTCTTGTGATTGGAGGACAGGCATGCTACTGGGATACTCATTAGTGGGTAGAGGCCAGAGATGCTGCTAAGCATCCTACACTGAACCGCACAGCCCTGCATCCCCTCCCTCCTGCAACAAAGAATTGTCTCATTCAAAATGTCTGTGATGTTTGGGCCAAGAAACCCTGATCATTTAGTAAGAGAAGTAGAATGTCAATGAAATGAAAACTCAGGTTTGGAGTTATATTTGATTGGGGAAACTAGGTAAAGCTCCTTGGAAGAGAACAAGTTTTTCCTAGGACTTACAGGATGAGTAGGATTTTTATAGTAGAGATGAAAGACAGGCATTTTGTATAGGCTATAACTTGAACTAATACATGATGTCAAGAAAGTAGGAAACAACATAGTTTAGTTGGGGTAGAGCATAGAGTGTATATAGGAGATCAGTGAGAGATGAAGTTAGAGAGGTAGGTTGGGTTTGGATCTTGGAGGACTGAAAATCCCAGACAAAACAGTTTACCTTTACCCATCTGTGGGAATTCATAGAGCATGTAAAATCTGTAATTAGCTTTTTTGGGGGGGTCTGTGCCAGCTCAGTTCAATTATTAGCTTCCAAGGACAGGGACCTGTCTTATTATTGTTTCTTTCCACAGTGCCCAGAAGAGTAGTCAGTGTGCAAATTACTTGTTGATTTAACTTGGTGGGCAAGATTGGTTCTGGCGTTTGCCCACTGGTCAACTTCATTGATGCAGTGAACCAAAGACTCACGTCTTTGTTTTTCATCATTTCAGAGCAGAAGAAAAGCCAGTAGTAGCCGAGACAGTAGAAGAGGTGAAGAAAGAACCGATCCTGGTGTGTCCACCCTTACGAAGCCGAACGTACATTCCGCCTGAAGATCTCCAGAGTCGCTTGGAATCTCATGTCAAAGAAATTTTGGGCTCATCTGCTCCTAGCAATTGGCAGGACATCTCTCTGGAAGATGGTCATCTGAAGTTCAGTTTCTTGGCACGTTTAGCTGATGACTTGGGCCATGCAGTGCCTAACTCCAGGCTTTGTGAGATGAGCAGGGTCAGAGATGTTCTTGATTTCTATAAGGTTCCTGTTCAAGACAGATCTAAATTTGATGAACTTATTGCCAGTAATCTACCCCCCAACTTAAAAATCACTTGGGGTTACTGAGCAATTCAGAAGAGGAGCTCATCGAAATCATTTTTTCCTCTGAGCAAGGAGGCTACTTACCAGACTCTGATGCTTTGCCACGTGAAATGCTATCAGAACTCTCCTCTAAAACCATGTTTCCTGTGAAAGAATGCACTATTTTTTTCTCATAGCATCATGAATTGACAAATAACAGGATTTTCTCTTTTCACATTTGCCGAAACTTTTTTTAATGGAATCATGTCATTAATCATTTATGGAAATTTTCTTCTCCAGAGGACACTGTAATTAACTTTGGTTTAGGATATGAGGCTATTACATGTTCAGACATGGTCTTTAGAGGCAAGGAAATGTTTTAATCCTGTTAGTACTCTTACATTTAAAGTAGTATTACATGTAGAAGAAGAGCTGTCTTGGGCCACACATTAAATACATTGAGACATGTAATCACAAAAAAATCTCATAATGTTTTAAGTAAATTTATGATTTTATGTTGGGCCGTATTCATAGCCATCCTGGGCTGCATGCGGCCCATGGGCCACACGTTGGACACCCCTGCTAGTATATATACAAATAAGGAAACAGGTTAGATATTTATAAAAGAAACAAAAGTCTACGTTTATTACAGAAATATGCACAAGTAGAAATAGTAGAAAATGATTCTGTTCATTCTGGAGTAATCTGTTTTGGAATTAAATTTGGTTTTTTGAAGTGTATGTGTTTTTAATTTTTTTAAAGGTAAAATTTGTTTTTCCGCCTTGCCATTTCTTTAAGTATTGTAAATGAAGAAATAAAATATGTGCCAATTATTAAGTGCTGTGACTTTTTCTGTAATGAGATATACCAGATTCTACAAATAAATATTTTCTTCAAAGGAGATGACGTTTATGTAACCAAATGCCGGTCTGGCTGCCCACTGCTAGGAAAGCCAGTACTGTAGAGGCAGGGGCTAATGTAAAGGGAAGTGGTTTATTTGCCGGTGCTGGCCACCTAGAAGATGGGAGACTCATGTTTCAAAGCCCATCATCACCTCTCAGTGGAGACAGAGGTGTTTATAGGGAGGGAGAGGGGACCGGAACAAAGAGATCAAGGGAGGGGGTTGCACAGACGAGCACAGTCCATTCCGACAAGGCAAGTGATGGTCTGGTGTGCATCATCCTGGTTTGGTCATCCTGGCTCCGTGGTTGAAGGTCAGCAAATCTCCCAGAGCTGGGATGCCTGAAGGCCGGAGTCTATCTTTTGAAACTAGTTCCTAGGATTCTTATACAAACCTTCATCTATAAGCCATATATTAGAGTCAGCGTTTACAGAAACAATATGGAAAGAATGATGGGGTGGGTTACAGTTTCCCACTGTTACAATTTTCTACTGTTACATTTATTTCAAATCTTTTTTCTGTAAAAAAGTGGCCTTGAGTACCTATGAATACCCAATAAGGTGGTAAGTCTTTGCAGACTTTGATGTACTTAGTTTGTGGAAATTTCTCAAATAGTGAGTTACCAGGTGGTTCTGAATGACAAAATGATTCAATGAGGATATGATTAAATCAGGAATTATTGTTGTTGAGATTTTAGGTATGCCTGAAACTGTGGGCAGTGCCGACCCCTATCTATACTGTTTTTTTCTTACACAGACCTAATACGATAGTTTAATTTATAAATTCGGCACAGTAAGAGTAACAATAGCTAGTAAAATAGAACAATTATAACCATATACTGTAATAAGTTATGTGAATATGGTTTCTCTCAAAATGTCCTCTCGTCACCCTTCTGGTTCTGATAGGAGACCACATCATGCCTACAAGACGAGATGAAGGGGAGTGAATGACACAGGCATTGGGACATAGCCTTAGGCTACTATAAAGGTTACTTGAACACAAAGCACTGCAGTGGCCAACAGTCTAGATCAGGGGTCCCCAACCCTCGGGCCTCTGATGGGTGCTGACCCGTGGCCTGTTAGGAACCAGGCCACACAGCAAGAGGTAAGCTCACATTATGGCCTGAGCTCTGCCTCCTGTCTCCCCCTACCCTCCTCCCCAGTCCGTGGAAAAATTGTCTTCCACAAAACTCGTCCCTGGTGCCAAAAATGTTAGGGGCCGCTGGTCTAGATGGCTACTAAGTGACAGATAGGTGGGTAGCATATACAGATGGATACCCTGGACAAAAGGATGACTCACCTTCCAGGCAGAACGAGATTTCATAGTGTTACTCAGAATGGCAAGCAATTTAAAATTTATAGATTGTTTATTGCTAGAGTTTTCCATGTAGTATTTTCAGAGCTTGGGTAGCTGAAACCATGGAAAGCAGAACCGTAGCGAAGAGAGGACAAGTGCATTTTCCTTCCAGTGTCTGCTGGGTGTTCCGTGATAAACCCTCATTCATTGTGCACGCTTGTCGTTTGCAGAGTCTGTCTTGCTTTGATTTTGTCAGTCTAGTTCAGAGCTTATCAATTCTGCTGCTCTTCTCAGAGAATTTTCTCTACCTCTCTCCCTCCCTCCCTTCCATCCTCTCTAAAAATAAATAAAATCTTTTAAAAAGTATAAATGGAAACCTTAAGAATGGTTCATTTTGGGTAGTTTCCACTTAATATTTTTGGCCCATGGTTGGCCACAGGGAACTAGAACCATGAGTAGGAAAACTGTGGATAAGGGGGTTTAGCTGTAGTGACTGCACCAGTTTACATTCCCACAAACGGTGCACAAGGGTTCCCTTTTCTCCACATTCTTGCCAGTACTAGTTATTTCTTATCTCTAGAATGGAGGTTGGTTTGTTAGAGGGTTTTTCTCAGTGTTCACTTCCCAGCCTTGGCGTTAGGCATTCCCTGTGTGACTGCGCACCAGAGAGGTCTCTCCTTGGGCATCCTTCCTGAGCGACTGATTGCTGTTGCTTGTTACTTGGTGCTTACCAGCCTACCAGTGGTCTGAGGCGGGGCAGGCTGGGGTGGGGGGTGGGTGCGGGGGGTGGCCTCATAGTGTTTTTAGAGTTTCTTGGTTGAGCCTTAGCCTCTGGCAGGCCCTGTGCCTCTGAGCTGGGAGGTAGAGATTTCTGAGTGGCCCTGCACTCTTTAACTGATAAGAGACCTCTGATTGTTTGGACACCGGATGGTTTTCTGTTTTTCTCCAGGAATAGAGTTTTTCTTCTATTCATTTTTTCCTGCCCTAGAAGCAATGGGTCTTTGCCTATGCCTTGGGAGAGACCCAAGGTGCTCTTTCCCCAGTAGGGGGTGCTAACTCCTCCTGATTTTTCTGTGACCATCCTGGGTTTAGCATTGGAAGTCCTGCATCTTGGGAAACACCTCAGTCCTAGGAAACTGGTTCAGTTGGTCATCCACTTTCCTAGTGGCTTAAGGCTTTTATTAGAAAAAAATGTCCCTGGCGGGGCTTTGTGCCTTGCTTGCAGTGGCAACTGCTTCCATCCTGCAGGCCTGTATAAAAACGAAAGCTTTTTCCAGACTCTTGCCCTACCCCGAGTCCTCATAACCATCTGGTGAGGTTCATGGAGAAGAGCTTGTCATTGGCTGCAGACTCATGTCTGCAGCTTCCAGGTGTTTTTTCTGTTTATGCCAGCCTTTAGCAATTCACCGAAAAGTTAGCTGAATTCTAGTGATCTGCCCGTATCCAGCTCCGTCTTCCTCCTGCGCCCTGCTGCAGGTGTGCCAGGGCGTTTTGTCTTTCCTTGAAGGCACCTGTCTTTTCTTAGATTTCAGGCTAATTGGTTGTGCTGTCCCCTCAGCTCTGGGACAGGTCCAAGTTATGATTTCAAGATTATGCATATTTTTGTTGTTGTTATGATAGGAACAATGCTTTTTCTAGCTTCCTATGTTCTAAGCAGAAATCAGTGCCCTGATCTCGTAATTAAGAGTATATATTCTGCAGTTTGGGGTAGAGTATTTTACAAATGTCAACTAGATCAAGTTGGTTGGTAGAGAGAATTGTTAAAATCCCCAACTGTGAGGTTTTTTAAGGTTTTCAATTTTGCTTCATGTATTTTGAAATTCTGGTATTGTAGAGTGCATATACATTTAGGGTTATTTCTTGATAAATTGCTTCCTTCATCATTACCAAATGTCCCCTTTTATCTCTGGTAATACTCTATCTAAGTTGATATAATATAGCTCCAGTAGCTTTTGTCTGCTCCATGTTTGTTTTGCATATATTTTCTTCTATTTGCAAATTATGTTTCCTTTTTATTTTCAATCTATATCTTGACAATATTTTTCTGAGATAACAATACTTGTTTCAATGAGTGTGACCATTTGTCTTCCTATTAGAGTGTTTAGTCCATTTGTATTTACCACAATTATTAATACGGTTGGATTAAAGTATCCCGTCCTAGTATTTGTCTTCCATTAATCCCCTTTATTATTCGTTCCTTATTCCTCTTTTCCTATTGTGGCACATTGTATTTCCCAAAGACAGTTGCACAAATAGATGTGTTCACACACAGGTGTTTCATCCTACATACTTTAAAAAAATGTGACTAATATTTCTCCCACTACGAGGAGTGGTCTATGTTCTCTTTATTTGAATTGTGATGGGGGCTTGTAACTGCTACAACCGATATAAAAGGGCAGAGATTATGTTATATGACCTCCAAAGCTAGGACATAAAAAGGGTATAGTCCCTACTTGGCTCTCCCTCTTGGGGTAGTTGCCCTTGGAACACACAGACCAAGCTGTGAGGGAGCCCAAACTAGCCCATGCAGAAAGACCAGTGTGAGGCTCTCCCATTGGAGAAATAATGTCTCCAGTTGTGAGCCAGCATCATCTTCCAGACATGTGAAAAAATGAGCCTTTCCCTGCCTTTGATCTTCCAGCTGAGATACCAGACATCCTGGTACAGGGACAAGCTGATCCCACGGAGCCCTGTCCTAGTTCCTGGATCGCAGAATATGTGAGCATAATAAATGACTATGGCACACCTCTACGTTTTTGGGGTGGTTTGTTACACAGCCATGGTAATTGGAACATCTTTTGGGTTAATTAAATATTTGTGTGTTGTTTACTCTGGAAATTAAAATATGTACCTAAGGAATCCACAAATTTTCAGGCCTGCCTGACCATAGACAATTACAGAAGCTTTACCTGGCAGGCTTCTGGGGCACAGCCACGTGAAGGGACCTGCAGTGAAGGACTCACATCACTTGACATCATCATGTTCCTCTCGGATTTGCCTCCTTTGCCCAGGAGGCTTCATTGTTAGATCTCTTTACCTTAGACCTTTGATACAGATCCAAAGTCATCTCCAGGTGTCTCTGCTGAGGTCTCCTTATGCCAGGAGGAGGGAAACTGAAGACACTTCTTCCCACTCTTGATCAGTGTCCAGTTCTTTCCTGCTCTTGGTCCTTTCCACTTCCTCTACCCCCACTCCCAGATTACGGGATCCTTTCATTTGGGGCTCCCTCAACAGTGAGATCACCCCACATCTGGCTGAACCACAGACCTGGACCCTTGTCTTGCCCCAGGCACTTTCTCTGATCACAGTAAGTGACCAAAGGCTTAACTCTTGTTTTTGATTTGTTGTAGTAATCAGCTCCTCTGATACCTGGCAGGTCATCTCTCTGTCTCCCACAACTACTAGCTAAGTTACTAGAGTTGCCTGCAAATCATTTTGTATTGCTTGAAAAATAGTAAGATAATAATCTTGCAACAATATAATTCTATTTATCCTTTTCTCACCTTTTTGTCATTATAATATATTTCTATGTATTCTATAAGCTCCACAACACATTGTTATCATTTTTAAAGTCTTTTAATTACATTTAAACACACACATACGTGTATGTGCAAATACACTACAGATATTTTTAAAAGGGCTTTCATAATTACCATTTTTGTGGTCTTCATCTTTTCCACGTATCCAGTTGTCTATCCAGCATAATTTCCCTTAAACATTCTAACATTTCTTCTAGTGCCATTCTGCTTTAGATAGATCCTTTCAGATTTTTTCTCCCTGGAAATGTGTTTATCTTGTCTTCATTTCTGAAGTGTACTTTTGTTAGATAAAGAATTTTAATTTTTTTTAAATTTCCTCTAAGCATTTTAAAGATTTATTCTATTATCTTCTGGCTTCTATTGTGTATAGTAGGAGGTCAAATGTTATTTTATTATTTGTTCTCCTGCATACAATGTTTCCATTTTTCTCTGGCTGCTTTTAAGATGTGCTCTTTATATTTTATTATTACCAGTTTGACAATAATGCCGTAGTTGTGGTTTTCGTAGGGGTGCCCTCCGTGTGCTTTGCTGAGTTTCTTGCAATCATGGCATGTTTTTCAACAATCTCGAAAAACTTTCAGCCATTATTTTTTCAAAGACTCCTTCTCTGCCCGGCTCCCACCTGTCTTTCTAAAGCACCAATCACGCGTATGTTAGATTATTTGACATTGTCCCACACATCTCAAGCGCTCTATTCCTCTTTTCCACCCTTTCTTCATCTATTAAATAACATGGTAATGATACTACTGCCTAAGGTTATTGTGAGAACTAAAGGGGATAACAGAGGTAAAGTGCTTATTAGAATAACTGGCAATACTAAGCACTCAACAGATGTAAGCCGTTATTATCGTTACCATCTTCTCTGATAATTATTGTATCACCATATTTAACCAGACAGACAATCTGTCTGTCTTTGAAGAGCGGCTCCAAATGTTTCATTGCTTGAGAGGTAAACATACCACTGCAGTGCTTTCCAATTCACTTATATTCTTTGAATCTTAAAATGTGCTTTCTGCTATAATTGGTTGGTGCTTGTTATCCCTTGCTCATTGTCTAATTCATTCTTAATAAGATCGATCACAGAAGAATCACCAAAATATGATCAGAATTGCAGTAGTAAGATGAGCAATAGTTACCAAAAGTCTGATGCACTGAATAGCTATTTTTAATGCATATCATGGAATTGTCCTTGAACTACCAAGTACGCAATATTATCATGTGCTAGCGCTCTGCTTGGCTTAGATGAGAAGCAGTTCTGGGACTCCGCTTTTCACTTTCTGAGTCTTGCTCCCCTTATACTTGCCACATGACTTTTCCATCACCGTTCTTATCAATGTCACATAGATTGCTTAATGACTAACAGTTCCTGAAAACAGATTTCTTTCCTAGGCTCTGAACGCTTCTATTAAATCTTTTTTACCCCATCTCTTCTATGGAATGATAGACCACAAAACTTTCAATTCTTTGTAGGTCTCATTTCTCCATCTGTTGATTTTAAGTGTCTTTTTTTAACCTTTTTAAAAATTGAATTTATTGGGGTGACATTGGTTAATACAATTATACAATTATATAAGTTTCAGGTGTACAATTCTATAAAAATCATCCATACATTGTATTGTGTGTTCACCACCCCGGGTCTTCCATCACCTTTTATCCCTCCTTCACCCTCTTTTACCTCCCCCTACCTACCCACCACGCTGTTGTCTGTGTCTATGAGTCTTTTTCCTTAATTCCTACACATTTTTCACCCAGCCCTGCAAACCCCTTCCCTCTGAAAGCTGTCAGTCTACTCTCTATCTATGAATCTGTTTCTATTTTGTCTGTTAGTTTATGTTGTTCATTAGATTCCACATATAAGTAAAACCGTATGGTACTTGTCTTTTTCTTTCTTTTTTTGGCTGAGTAGTACTCCATTGTGTAAATGTACCACAACTTTTCTATCCACTCATCTACTGATGGGCACTTGGACTGCTTCCAAATCTTGGTGATTGTAAATAATGCTACAATGAACATAGGGGTGCATATATCTTTCAAACCAGTGTTTCGGGTTTCTTCTAATATAATCCCAGAAGTGGAATTGCTGGGTCATAAAGCAGTTCCATTTTTAATTTTATGATATAACTCCATATTGCTTTCCACAGTGGCTGCTCCAATCTTCATTCCTATCAACAGTACATGAGGGCTCCCTTTTCTCCACATCCTCACCAGCACTTGTTCTTTGTTGATTGATTGATGATTGCTATTCCGACAGATATGAGGTGTTATCTTACTGTGGTTTTAATGTGCATTTCTAGGATTATTATGATGTTGAGCATCTTTTTATATATCTATTGGCCACCTGCATGTCCTCTTTGGAGAAGTGTCCTTTGTCCATTTGTTTCTTTGATGTTGAGTTGTGTAGGTTCTTTGTAAATTTTTGATATTAACCCTTTATCAGATCTATCATGGGAGAATAGGTTCTCCCATTTAGTGGGTTGTCTTTTCATTTTGTGGATGGTTTCCTTTGCTGTGCAAAATCTTTTTAGTTTGATGTAGTCCCATTTGTTTACTTTTTTTTGTTTCCGTTGCCTGAGACAACATATCAGAAAATATATTGCTATGAGAAATGTCTGAGATTTTACTGCCTATGTTTTCTTCTAGAATTTTTATGGTTTCAGGTCTGACATTTAAGTCTCTAATCCATTTTGAGATTATTCTTGTGGACAATGTGAGGTGGTCTAGCTTCATTTTTTTTTTTTTGCATGTATCTGTCCAATTTCCCCAATGTCACTTACTGAATAGACTATCTTTACCCCAGTGTATGTTTTTACTTCCTCTGTCAAATATTAATTGACTGTAAAAATGTGGGTTTATTTCTAGGCTCCTTATTCTGTTCCATTGATCTATGTGTCTGTTTTTGTGCCAGTACCATGGTGTTCTGATTACGATGGCCTTAGTATATAGTTTGATATCAGATAGTGTGATTCCTTCAATCTTGTTCTTCTTTCTCAAGATTGCTATGGCTATTCAGGTTCTTTTATGGTTCCATATAAGTTTTAGGGGTATTTGTTCTGGTTTTGTAAAATATGCCATTGGTATCTTAACAGGAATTACATTGAATCTATAGATTGCTTTGGGTAGCATGGACATTTTAATGATGTTAATTTTTCTCCTTTCCTTTAAAGCCAACCAGAACATGTCACCCCCAAATAGGCCTCTTTGACATAAAATTTATTAGCACTTAAAAAGAAAAGCAGATGCGAAACTCTCCCTGTTCTCTTCCTGAAAGCAGAAGATAAAACCCTCCACATGGAAGATGACCTCCTTACCCCAGAAGGAAAGTAACGGTCCTATCGTCAAGGACAGCAGTTGAGATTGAGAGAATTCTACACAAACAGACCTTGTGAAAATAATTTGATCTTCCGTTAGCCTCACCACATAACTTATTCTTCCACACTTGCCTCTCTTTGTTCAACCTAATATAAAAGCAAGTAGGTTTTGCCATTTCCCTGGGTCTTCATTCTTTATTGGGGGTTCCTGTGTCACATAAAACTAGCTTACATTAAATACACTTATGTGCCTCTCTCCTGTTAATCTGTCTTATGTCAGTGTGTGTGTGTTTGTGTGTGTGGGGAGAGAGAGAGAGAGAGAGAGAGAGAGAGAGAGAAAGCAAGGCTAGCAGGCTGGAGACCTGGGGAAGAGATGACATTGCAGAAGGCAGGCTGGGAGTAGAATTCCTTCTTCCTCAGAAGTCTTTCCAGTCTTTTCTGCATGGTTCACACCTAACTATTGACAATTGCTAAAGCCCTCTTTCTATGTGGTTGGCACCTCACTGCCTGGTGCTCCCACCAGACATTCCCATCTGACCATGATTTCCAAAAGCTCGGCCCCTTCTCCTCAAGGCTTATTTTTCACTTTTAATACATGTTATCACTTCACTCCCATTTCCCAAATTAGAAAGCTGGAACAGGAAAGTTAAGTAATTTGCCTGAGGTTCAGTCACCTTGAACGATGACGAAGGAGTCAGGGTTTCAGTCTTGGTCTCTTTGATTCCAGAGACCAGTCTCTCAACTACACCTCACTGACTGCAAAATAAGCAAAAGTTAAAAGACATGGTCCCCTCCCTCAAGGAAACACAGAGTACAACGTGTAGGTTGGATCATTTGCACGTTCTGACCATGGGCATTGAGTGACGGGATTAACAACAGGGCAGATTTCAGAGGTTCTGGGGAGGTCCTGGGGAGGTTCCAGGGGAGGTTCTGGGAGGGCTTCTACTGTCCCTTGGAAGAGCGGTTCACAAACTGAGCAATGGATTAACATCTGTTTCAAATACAGATCTCAGAACCTTACCTCAGACTTATTAAGTCAGAATCTCCAGGTGCAGGGTTCAGGAATCTTTAGCAAACTCCATGGGAGAGTCTTTTTTTTTTTTTAAAGAATTCTAAATTTTATTTTTCAATTACATTGTACATTTAATATTATTTTGTATGGTTTTCACATATATAGCATAGTGGTTAGATAATCATATACTTTACAAAGTCTTCCCCCTGACATTTCTGGTGAGTCTTAAATCCACACTGCTCTGCAGATGGATATTTAGGATTCACCTTTTTAGAAAGTGCTGAAAAGGGCAGCTGCTTAAGAGGCCGCCGACTTAGAGGGGGAGACGCAGAAAGAACTGAAGCAAAGGAGAGTAGAGCTGAGAGTTGAAAGGAGTCAAAAGAAAAGATTTAAAAACCAGTGTCACGGCCCTGGCCGGGCCAGGCTCAGTTAGTTGGAGTGTTGTCCCGCCCACCGAAATGTTGCAGGTTTGATTCTTGGGCAGGGCACACACCTGGGTTGTGGGTTTGCCCCCACCGTGATCGGGACAACCAATTGATGTTTCTCTCTCACAACATTTTCTCTCTCTCTCTCTCCCTCTCTCCCTCTTGCCTCCTTCCTCTCTCCCTTTTAAAATGAATACAAAACCAAAACCAAGATAAAAACCAAGCAAGCAAAAACCCCCAAAACAAAACAAGAGCTGGGTGATGAAATACAAGACTCCATTATGAAACATATTTACCGAAAGTCACACCAGCTAGACTGAGCCTCTGCCCAGACTCTCGGCATAAACTGGCAATCCTGTCACTGGAAACTTAAAAAGAAGGAGCTGCCTACAGTTTCTACTGAGACAACTTGAACTTTAAACAGTAGGTTGGGGTGTTTTGAATGTTACAGATCAGGGAACAACAGGCAAGTAAGTGTTCAGAGCTTGCGGCTTGCAGTTGGCTCGGCAAGCCATTCTGCTCCCGGAGGCTTCTAGCAGGAGTGCAGGGTGAGTGTTTGGGGAATCAGGGCTGCTGTGGCCTCGCGGGATAGGTCTGCTTCCTGATTCCGTGGCAGGGCACTCGGGAAGACTGCTTTCATTTTGCTCTGTATGTTTCATCACAGCAGGTAGCACATTTCTCGGTGGGACCTTAGATTAACATCCATGGGGGTTTATTGGTCACTTGGGTTACAAAAGTCACGGTCCAGCTAATGTGAATTTACGGAGAGATTGTTTCTTGATTCAAGTGTTTTTTTTCTAGGATTGATTGCTAGGAAGGAGAAGGGAGGACGTGCTGGTGATAAAGAAAGAAAAGCATCAGGCTCCTAAAAGGAATGGAATTTTTGTTTCTTGATTAGTAATGTTAACTTCTGTGGATGACCTTATTTTTTTTTTTGCTCTCTTTTATCTTTCTGATTCCTGCCTCCCGGCATCTTGGTTGGTGTTTTGCCAGCTTTTCACTGCCCTTCCTCTGAACAGGTCAAGTTCTCCCAGAGGCGTAGACTTGACTCACTTCCCCCTGGGAGTCTGGAGGTGGTCTGGAACCCGCTCAACAACGCAGCATTAAGCTTCCAGCCCCTATCAGGTTGTGTCCAACCGCAATAAGATTAATCCTGTGTGAGGCCACTCACTTGCGGTTTCTTGCCCTCCAGTTGCTGCATCCTTGGTTTTCTGGACCCTCTGCAGTGGGCAGAGGCCTGCCTTCTGCTGCGAAGAAGTGAAGAAGCCTGGAAATTCTATATCGGATATTTGAAGGAGTCTCTCAACTTCAGTAGCAGTGTATCAAAAACTCAATTGGGCTTTTATTCTTCCTTCCGCACACTCTTTTTCTGAGAAATTTCACTCAATTTTCTTTTCTTTTTCTTTTTGCTTTTTCATCTTTCATTTATTCTTTCATTTCATTCTTCAAACACTTACTGAGCAGTTAATAGGTGCCAGGCACTGTTTTGGGAACTGAGGGACAGAGTGTTGAACAAAGTATAATTCCTGCCCTCAAGAAATAATTCATAACCTAGAAGAATAGCACTGTCCAACAGAATATTCTGTGATGATACAAATGGTCTTTTCTACATTGTCCAAGGCCGTAGCCACTAGTTATATGTGCCTACTAAGCAATTAAAATCTGGTGAGAGTGACTTTTACCAGAGGAACAAAGTTTTAGTTATTTTTAATGAGTTGAAATGTAATTAGCTGCATGTGGCTAAGACTGACAGATTTAGCTGGTAAAGGAATAACGAACCCTATTTAGATTCAGACAGCCTATTACTTATGTAGATAGTAAAGACAAGCAAAGCTAAAGGTGCCAGCTCTCTGGGTCCTTGTCTTACGCACCCAAAGGTTGCCCCTGAAACAAAAGGGGACAGATGACTTTCACACAGTTGTGACATACCCTGTTGCTGAGGAGCCAACTCTAGCCTGCAGCGAAATGGTCACAGAGCCTGCAGCTCTGCCTCACAGGCGTGTGGGAGTGAGATGGAAAGTCCTATGCTGCTCTGAAACCAGGAGGTGGGTGGGAAAACTTCCTCATGGCATCCTCCCACAAGGTAGGGAGAGACCCGTGAGGAAACCATTTTGAGAGGCCTCCTTTAAAGCTTGCCTGTCTTAGCAATGTTCCTGGGAAAGAGCATAGGCCTTCCATCCACATTTACGTCATACAGTGGTTTGGCTTTGCCTGTGAACACAAGGAAGTTCTCCAGGGTCCTACGGCAGAGCCATTCCCCTGCAAAGGGTCGTAAGTGTTAGGCCAAAGGTGGTAGACTTTACCCTTATATGTATCTGGCAGTGATTGCTCAAAAATTGTTTGTCGTTAGAGGAAAAATTGGAAATGGGGGGGAATATAATTTCAATAGCCATTTAAAATAACCAATTCCTCTACCTGTAAAATGGCTGTGGCATATGATTTTCTTTTCAATTTTCCTGGAGCCATTGCTTCCTTTTTAAATTGCTTGTTAAAGATGACGCGCCATGGAGCAGGACAAGCTGTATAACCAGCTAACGTAAATCAGTAGCTTCATTACAAAGACTGATTTTTTTTTTGGCCATGTTTTGTGAAATGTGTCAGAAGATGGCAATTCTCCATCACTCATCTGGTAAGACTTGTCCCTAGTCCTTCAATCCTCTTCTTCCATTTTCAATTTATCTTAAAAAATCACCATATTGGACCATACATGTATTTGTAAAATGCAAATGCTTATTTAAACATAAAACAATGGTATAAAAAATAACGAAATGAGAAAAATCCCCTAAAAACAATTTTTACTACAATGCTCTTCTTATACCATTCATACTTTACAATGTTTACAATAATAGCAAAGTGTCAGGGTACAGCTGGGTTGCAATGTGTAAAAATTCATTTTGTAGAATGCAAAATTTTCTCTGGGTTTCTGTCACACCAACAGAGTTTGTTTACTCTCTTAACTTATTATACCAAGCATGAGGGGAGTTTGAAGGAGGTAATGCAGGAAGGAGAGGCAAACGTGATCAGGCTGCTGTCCTCTTCTCCCTGCCATATAGTACGCACGGATCATCAACAGCCTCCCCGACCTTGCATGCAAAACTGAAAATGGACTCAACAAACTGAACATGGTCCTTTTGCATACTGCCCTCAGTCCATCTCTGGGCTTTAGGAGGCAATTCTCACATAAAGAGGCAGAAACCTCAATATTTTATATTACAAGAGCACTGTATAAACAGAGTATTTTTATTACATTTTTGGTGCTATTTTTTTCCTGCCCATCAGGAATCTCCTAACTCCTGAGTATGCACATTGTGTGATACATGAGTATCATTAGGATCCTTAAAGTTTCAGCACATCATTCTTGCCCTTGAGGAGTCTGCAAGGTCACTAGGGAGGATTAGACCAGAGGCAGGATGCATGCTGGAAAGTGGATATGGTAAGCAATTCAAATGAATTCAACTTGAACATAAAATCTATATTGAGCCAATACATTGTATAGAAGTTTTGAGAAGGAGATTAATAACAAGAAGAGTTGGAAAGAATGTGTAAAACAGGGGAAATCAATGATCCCTTCTTCATGATCTCTTTGGAGGGGGACAAAGGAAACAGCAGATACACAGGCTTACAGGAAGGATCAGATCAGAAAATACCTACAGAGCACTGAAATGTTACATGGGATTTTTTTAAACATTGTCTCATCTCACTAGCACGAATGTAAGGCCCATGAAATTTGAACTGATGCCCCCTCCTTCAAGAACTTTCCCAGCATTGAGGAATAACATTCACAGTCACTCCCTTAATTCACAACTGTTCCATTGACCGTGAGTTTAGGTTTACATAAATGGTCAGTAATCCTGGTTGTTGATAGAGGGTCAGCTTGGGTGGGGTGCTGTCTTTGCAAAAAAATCACTTTTAAAGTAAGTTCCAAAAGGCGTTTTTCCCTGGACCATCACCTACCTCTAATGACTCTCCACCTCGAAGGACTGGACATCAAGAACCGCTTTTTTGTCGCTGCCCTGCCAGAGCCAGCTTATTTTCTCCAGAAGCTTCTCTACTCACAAATCTAAACCCCAAAGCCTTTGTTTTGTATTCCCCCATAAGAAGTTAAGGCTCCCTTGGAGAATCGAGCTTTTCGAGGAAACACCTTCTACCACGATGTGTGTACAGATACTATTGAAAAAGTAGTACATACTTTGTCAATATCTCATATGAGACAATTTGACAATTTTTTTAGAGCTGAACTTTGGAAAGACCTCACTCCGCCCCCCACCTCCCACCCGCCACCCCAGGAACTGATAACTGTTTCTATGAGAATAATTGGAACAACGAAACTGAGCAGGTTGCCTGCTCTCCTGTGGCTCTCCCTAATTCAGGGCCAATTCAGTGCCAAACTCACAGCTTGCAAAGTGCTCCACTTTTCATGCTCCAGGTTTTCTTTGTTCGAAGCCTCCGATTCTAGTTCATATTTTCCTGGGCCCTATTTTATTTTTATTTTACTCTGTATCTGTTTATCTGTAGATAGTTCAAATCCTTTGAGAGATGAGGTATAGAAGAAATGAGGGAAGGGAGGAAGGAAGGGGGAAGGGAAGGAAGAAAAAAAAGAAATGCCCCCAATTTTCCTTATAATTGAGCAGAGTAAAAAAATGGCTGATTCAATGTATATTATAGTCTCTTGACTACAAACAACATTTTTACATTTATCACTCCCCTTGTAAAGGCATAAAAGCAGAAACGACATCATAATGTTATTTTCCCTTAAAAAGAACAAATCATAGGAACTGTGAAAAGGGCAGGGTGGGATTAGAGAGAAAAAAAGAAACACATCTACAACATACTTCTTGTTTATGTAACTGCAGTCCAGGTAGGACAGGGCCTGAAAAGCAGCGCTGATCCCTCCTATAAGCCCTTGATCATAATTACCCCTTTGGGTGCTAACACATACCCTGTGAATCGGTCATATGGGTATTGTCTCAACTGAGGAATTAAAGCTCAATTTACCTAAAACCACAAAACTAAGATTTACTACACTGTTATAATGGATAAGACAGGAGGCTGTGGTGCCAGACCTAGCTTGAATTTCCAGTTCACTATTAATTATTTATGAGACTCTGAGCGTATCACTGAATCTGTTTCCTCCTAGGTAAAATGAGAACAATGGGTCGCTCTGCAGGTCTTCCTCTCCCTCCTCCAGATGTTCTGTACACCTTGCACTAACTCCAAGGAGTCTAACTTGGTTAGACCTGACATAAGCCTTGTCTGCACCTTTTCTTCAGAATTTAGGGCTCCAACTCAAAGTCTCCTCTTCCACTGCAGGGCAGGAAACACCACTCAGTGGTCCCTTGGTTAGCTGCCAATGCTCCAGCTGACAGCCACCCCAGCAAGTGCCCTTGCTGATGAGCCCGTGCACATCCGAGTGACCGGCCTGCCTCCGATGCAGCTGGTGACCCTTACAGCATCTCTGAAGGATGAGAAGGGAAATCTATTCCGGTCCAAAGCCTTCTACAGGACTAACGAGGCTGGTGAGCTGGACCTGAAGCAGGCTCCTTCCTTAGGAGGCGACTACGTAGGCGTCCATCCGATGGGCCTCTTTTGGTCTCTGAAGCCTGAGAAGCCTTTCAAGAGGCTGCTTAAGAGGGATGTGATGAACAGCCCCTTTTCTGTCACTCTGGACATATACAACTCGGTTTGCCTCCTACAGTCAGCCATGGTTCAGCCTGTTGCCAGTCAGGTGGTGCAGCGCTGGTTCCGACGCCCAGGGACGCAGCGGGTACAGATCCGGGTCGGCCGCCTGAGAGGAGCCCTTTTTCTCCCTCCAGGTGAGACTAATGTTTGGTGGTAGAGAAAACGGTGTTGATGGGGGGAAGAAACAAAAACAAAAACAAATGGCACCAAGTATTGGAGAACTAGTATTTCCTGCAATCTATTAAAACTAATTTGCCCTTGTGTGTTTGTGTGTGGAAGTAGAATTCAGTTTTCTTCGACTGCGCTGTCCACTTGACCCTCTTTTCTATGTTTCTAATCTTCTCTTCTCTCTTTCTTGTTCTCAGGAAAAGGCCCTTTCCCTGGAATCATCGATTTGTTTGGGGGCTTGGGGGGTCTAGTTGAATTCCGAGCCAGCCTTTTGGCTGCCCACGGCTTTGCAGTCTTGGCGTTAGCATATTTTGCCTATGAAGACTTGCCCAAACTGCTGCTGGAGGTGGACCTGGAATATTTCGAGGAAGCTGCCAACTTGCTACTAGCTCATCCCAAGGTATTTAAAACACTCTTCCTTTTACCTTGCAACATTATAGCAACAGACAAAAAATATCACCGAGGTCTGTTCTGCCCACTTTACCAATCTGTTTAGACTTGGGCATAGCACACACGTTGACAGTTAAAATTGGAATGCCAACATCTACCTTGTGGGATTGTGGGGTTGATGAGAGGTCAGCTCAGTGCTTACTGGCATAAAGAAGACAATAAAAAAGGGTGGACGTAAGTGCTTGTGATTTATTCACAAGGGGCTCTTCAGTGTTTTATCAGCCACCAATCTCAAATCTCAAATCAGCCACCAATTCTCAGGCTTGACATGTTTTCAAACTTCAGTGATTATCTCAGTGTGGGGTAATGCTGGATAAATCACATTAAAGAGTCCTGAGACTAAGAACAATGCCAAAGTTCAATATAAGAGCTGGGCTATGAGAGCCGAGCAGGATTATCAGCAAAACCGACTCAGGTGCACCACCTGACTCGCTGCATTAGCGCTTTAGTTTCAGATCCAGGAGCAGAACTAAGCTTTAAGTAAGGGTTCAGTATGAGGAGCTAGGGTAGGGAAAGGAAGGGTGATTTTAGAACTCTTTGTCAAGCATCATTGTGCTATTGAAAGTATGGTCCATGGACCAGGGGTCTCGGCATCACCTAGGAGCCTTTGAATGTAGACTCTCAGGTCCTGTCTCTGTATCAACATCTGGATTTTAATAACATCCCCAGGTAATTTGTATGCACATTCAAGTTTGATAAGGACTGGAATAGTATATTTGATCACTTAGGTCTTTTCTAGGAATTAAATATCAGCTGATTTATGATGTAGTTCACTTCAGGAGGTCACAGAGTACTGGTATTTGCAGTAATGACTAAAAAAAGACACATAGGGATAAACATCACATGGTCAGGTGTCAAGGTTGACATTCTGTCCAGTTGAGCCATACTAACTTTTTCTTTTCTAGTTAAAAAGTATTCAATATCAGTTATTGTATTTCTTATCGTTCAACCTAACAGCGGTAAAATAATCATACCAGCTAACATTAAGTGACTATTTGTTAGACTCTACGCTAAATACTTTATATATACTATCTCATTTAACTGATGCTCATGAGAACTTTGTGAAATGAGTACTTTGGACATTGCCCTCATTTTTCAAATGAGAAAGCATAGTCAGGTGAAGTGATGTGCCAAAACTACATGGCCAGTGATGGAGCCCTTTTGGCAACGTCTTTGCTCCAGACCTTGAGTCATCCTCACTGCCCAACTCATATCTTCTTCCTGGAGAGCCTTCACTCTTCTCGAGGCAGAGAGCTGGGTTTCCTATTGGAGCACATCAGTATCTTCATCTTCAATGTCACCATCGTCGTCATCATCATCACCAACAAACATATGCGTGTTTCTCTAGCCTTTTTGTCTCTTTTGAAAATACTACCTAAAAGGAATTAAATCCCATACAAAATGTTTTCAAGTTATTATTTTTTTCATTTCAAATTGAACTATTTGTGACATTGTCTGAGGAGAAAGGGCCATTGCCAAGATTCAAGTTGGAATTACATTCAGCAGAAGAGGTTCAAATTCCCCCTCTTCCCCTTGATGCTGTTGTAACCTTGAGTGAGACTGAGACTTACTGAATCTCAGTTTTCTTGGAAGGACCAACTGAGATAATATGTGTAAAGCACCTAGCCTAGAGTCTAGCACAGCAATTTTCAAACTTTTTCATCTCATGGCACACATAAACTGGTTAATAAAATTCTGTGCCACACCAAAACTATATATATTTTGTGATCTGACCAAAAAAATAGGCATAATTTTGATTCATTCACACCAGATGGCTACGGTTGTATTGGCTATTCTCATTTTTTAATTTGGCAATCTAAGGGAAAACAGATCAGTTCCCCTGACTAAGTAGTCAGGTATTGCATGTTTTAAAAATTCTTGCCGCACACTGGTTGAAAATCACTGGTCTAGTGTATAGTAAACTCAACAAATCCACCTTGTCATCATTGCCTCACTGGTGTCTTCCCTCTCCCTTTCCCCACATCCTCAGCCAGTCCCAAAGTGTTTTAGATTCTACTCCGGAATCTTTCTCGGTACATCACACCCTCTCTACCCTTGCTGCCACTGTCCTTAGCTTGTTCTCTCATCATCACTCACCTGTGACACTACAGTTGTGTATTAATCAGTTTCCAGTTCCGTCCCTTCTCTCTCACCCCACTATTCATTCCTCAAGCAGATGGTTCCCAAGTGTGGATATACACTGGGTTTCCTAGGAAATATTTTATAGTATTAAATTCTTGGGTCTCCTCAGCCCATTCATAGTAGAAACTTGAACAATTGGATCTCAGAAAGCTCTAATTTCAAAAAGGTTTTTATTTTTCAGGTGATTCTGATGACAGAAAGATGTTGGAAATACAATTGTGAGAAAGATAAACATATGAGGTGGCTATGTCTTTGCTGTTTTCTGTCCAGAATGCTGGTCCTGTCCTCCCTCATCTCTCAGACTCTTCCCTCCTCTCTGTTACCTCAGGCTATCACAGAAGGAAGGAATCCCTCCTATGCCCTACTGCTTCTCCTGTTGGACTGGGTACTGAAATTCACCTGTTGGTAGAATCCAAATCTTTCCTCATTAGGATTAGCCTTTGGATTATGGATGTGCTGCAAAATGCTATTTCAATATGGATTACACTAACATATTATTTGAAAAAACCTCGGAAACCTCTTTTCCTAGCTGGAGAGAAGAATTTGATTCTTCAGAAAGCCAATCTGTCTCTGTTCTTGTGATGTCAAATGTTGCTGGTGCGTTAGATCCTTTAGGCTTTTATAGAAGTCTGCCTTTGATGATCCTCAGTAACAATCCTGCCAGGAAGGTAATATTATCATTCCCATAAGACAATTGGGCTTAGAGAGGGCAAGTAGGTAGTGTTCTCAGTCACAGAAGCTGGTGAACCTGAGTGCCAGACTCCTACCCCACATTTCCTGACTGTCCATCATACTAGCTTACCCTTTTCAGTGTATGGCCTGTAATGGGTTCCCTTTATTTTGCATTTCAGATCCAAGGGCCAGGAATTGGAGTGATTTCTGTGAGCAAAGGTGCAGAGATTGCGCTGGCCATGGCCTGCTTCCTGAAGCAGGTGGTGGCCACTGTCTGCATCAATGGGACCAATGCCATCTTTGAATTTCCACTCAAGTACAGGGATCTGGTTATATTACCCGTCCATTCATTTTTGGAGCGCGCACAGACTGATGTCTCAGGGGCTGTGCGTATCTTTCACTACAAGGGAAACCCCCGGGATAAAGAGAATCAGCAGAGTGTGTTGCCAATTGAAAAGGCTCAGGGTCAGATCCTCTTCATAATAGGAGAGGATGACCAATCGTTAAATAGCAGAGAATATGCTAAGCAGGCCCTGGAGCAGCTGAAGAGTCATGGGAGAAGCAATGGGAGGATGCTGGTCTATCCCAAGGCAGGACACCTCATAGAGCCACCCTATGCGCCCCTTTGCTATGCTTCCCGGAACAATGCCAGTACCGATTCCCTAGTCCTGCTCTGGGGAGGGGACCCTGCTGCGCACGCGGCAGCCCAGGAGCACGCCTGGAGAGAGATCCAGAAATTCTTCAGGCAACACCTCTCACAAACCAGAAGCCAACTGTGAGCAAGGGCTAAGGGTGAGACAAGGTAGGGGGACAAAAAATGAGGATAAGGCAGGGATGTGGTGAGTAGAGGGGGCTCTCCTGATTTCTCTATATTCACAGTCATCTTGAATGACCTGGACTAAAAATGGTCAAAATCAAAGGACCAGGGCATAGGTACATCTGAAATATTTCTGATAAATTGTACGTACTTTGAATTTTTGTAAATTGAGTCTTAGTTTATATGCACCAGAGCATGTTGCTATTTCAGTGCAAACTGAATAACCTTTGACACCCCAGTTAGGGATACCTTGGATCTAGGTATTGCCAACCTAGATAAATTCCCTGGAACTTCCAAGTTATTCGTGGAAATATGTTTTCTGTTTAAACTATTTTGAGTTTGTGACATTTGATTTGAAAAGCTCTAATACCACCATCAAGTGTAATGCTTGCCACAGATTGCCAGTAGATACTTTAATTTCATTTTTTAAGAATAGGGATACCTCTTTTTATTTGTAAAAGATATTATTACAATTTCAATCAGGAATTGGATTTACTTTAATCAAATGACTTGGTAGCATTTATTGAAATTAAATGAATTAATTATTTAAACTTGGAACAGTGCCTGGCACACAGAAATTTCTATATGAGTTAGCTATTATAATTTTTTATAATGCGTTCATCCTTCAATCTGTTAATGTGGTGGATTACATTCATTAATGAACTAATTCTGCTTTCTCATATTGACTAGTTTTAAAATTTATGGTGGAGCCAATAAATTTTTGCCCATATTTTCTGGAACACATTTTCCTCTTATAATTTTTCACAGATTCCTTGTTGTTTATCTGCACGCCATCTCTTTTCCCTTTCAGTCTGACTCGCCACATATTTGTCTATTTTGTTGATATTTTTCAAGAACAGTTTTAGGTTTATCCATCAAATCTATTTTTTCCTGATTCATCAATCTGTTTCTTTAAAATACTATATGATTTCACTCATATGTGGAACCTAATGAACTAAACTAACAAGCAAAATAGAGACAGACTCATAGATAGAGAGCAGGAGGACAGCTATAGGAAGGAATTAGGGGGTGGAGGGATTGAGCAAAAGGAAAAAAGAGCTTGTGGGTGTGGACAACAGTGTGGTGATTGAGGGGGCATAAGGGGTAAGTGGTGATGAAAAAATACAATAAAAATTTTTTAAAGTGAAAAAAACCACCAGATATGATCATATGTTTTACCTTTCTGCCTGCAAAGACAAGCCCTTCAGCAAACACTACATCTTTCTCTCCATGACGTCCCATTAATTTCAGAGTACTGATTTTTTAAGAAAATTTATTTTTTAGAGAGAGAGAGGAAGGGAGGGAGGGAAACGTCAGTGTGAAAGAGAAACAATAGGCTGCCTCTCATACACTCCCTGACGGGGCACTGAACCCGCAACCCAGGCGTGTGCCCTGATCCGGAACTGGACTGGCAACCTTTTGCTTTGTGAAATGATGTCCGACTCACTGAGCCACACTAGCCAGGGCTCAGATTATTGATTTCTTTACAATCAATAATTATTTAACGTGACTGTGCTTTAATAGCTTCTTTGTTCCTCACTGTTTCTTACAACCCGTCTTTTTAATTGTTGGCTTTATCATCCATTTGGCTATTTTCCCAAAGGAGAAACTCAAGTTGTTATTGAAAAAGATTCACGTTCCTCTTTCTATATTTTGCTTTTACTCTTTAATCGTAATTTTTATACACCCAGGATTTAATGTTAACAACTATTTTCTCTCAGTGCTTTGGTCTTTCTGTTTTGGCATCCATGGTTGCCAAGGAGAAACCCGATTCTTATGACTTTGTGGGGTGTTGCTTCTTTATCAAAAACTTTTCACAATTTTCTCTTTGTTCTTCATGTTCTGAGAGTCCATCAAGATATGACCAGGAGTGGGTTTATGATTTCCAGTTTATTTTGCTTGGTAGTCTATGGGCCAAAAAATATCTCGTGTTCATGCCTAAAACAATCACAGGCGTCGGAAATGAGACCACCATGCCGACTTAGACCATCAAGCTTTACCCGTGGGTATCGAGATGAGCCGAGCACCCTGTGAAGAACATGTCCATGCAGTGGGCAAGGAACAAAAACATGATCCGTTATGAGCGTTTTGAGGTGCCAGACAGCATAGTTTGTGCCCCCTGCTCTTCCTATTTCCCCTAATTATTTTCATAACAAATGAAAATGGAGGTGAGGAGGTACCCTTCTAGTTTCTGACACATTTCAAGCGTTTTCTGTAACTCCTGGGCAAAGATTACTCCTAAATTAACCTGTCCAGACATTTCAATTCTCTAAGCTGTTCTCTCCTTCCATGTATACTTGAGCTGTCTGCAGAAGTTCCTCTAGTTTAAATTAAATGTGGAACCCTTGTCATCTTCCTATTTACATGCATATGGGAGTCCCAGCGACTTTTACCCTACCACGTTCCCTTTCCAGGGTGGGTAGACAGTCTACCTCATAGGCAACAGTTTACGCGCCCTTGAATACACAGATATGAATAATTCTGGACCTGGCAGCCCTCCCAGTGTCTGGGTTTTATTTATCCCTGAGGCTTGCCACTCTGGTGTCTCATTGTCATGTTTTAAACATGATTGGGAACTTTTCTCTCATTCTTTTCATGTGCTCTTCACAGATTCCTGTTGCTTCTGGCAGAAAGTTTCACTGGTTTCTAAATCTCTGCTGCATATACTGTTGGTAGCCTAACCTCCCTTTTTTCTACTAAAACCCAAGTGGGTCCTTGTGCTTGGACAGTTCTAGACTTGCTCCAGCCCCACAGGTGAGTGCTAAGTGGTATAGATGAATCATGGTGGTCTTTTTTCTTCTCCCAGTGATGAGTGTAGGCGTGGCCATGAGACATCATTCTGGCCAATGAGATGTCAGGGACATCTGAAGATAATGGAATTTGACTGAAAGAGACCTTTGGGAGTTTGGGGGGATGTTTCCCTTGTCTTAGAAAACAAAGAGATGGCAGCTTTTCACTTTGGATTTTCTTTTGTCTCAAGGCTGAGGATATTTGGGTCATGAGAGGAGCCAGTCTGAGAACAAAACCGATACACAAGGTCTGAGTCAAATGTGTCACAGAGAAATAAGTGGAACTGGGGCTGTAGTGATGTTGTTTCCATAGTTGCTCAACCTTTGGGTTTCTTGTTATTGGAGTCAATACATTTCCTTATTTGATGACACTGTTGACAGTGGGATTTTCTGTCATTTGTATCAAAGACTATCAGGATCACAGACACTCTGCCCACCATGGCAGCCCACCTTCTCTTCGATCTGGACTGAGGCAATACAGAAGGATAAATTGCACAACTGAATTTTTAAAAAATGGAATGAGAGGAATTAAAAAATAATAACCATCTTGAATTTATTTATTAGCCTTTTAAAGTTTCGTAAGCTCACATAATAAGCATAAACTGAGAATTATGTATGGTAGTGAGAGGTGACTGTATTACACTTTTTTGAAAGATTTTATTTATTTATTTTTAGAGAGAGGGAAAGGAAGGAAGAAAGAAAGGGAAAGAAATACCAATGTGCAAGATACATCAATCAGTTGCCTCTCGCATGCCCCCCACTGGGGACCTGGCCCACAACCCAGGCACGTGCCCTGACAGGGAATTTGAACAGAGACCTTTCCATTCACAGGCCGGCACTCAATCCACTGAAGCCACATCAGCCAGGGCTGTATTATATTTTCTTTCTGATGATGGGATAGTGGTGAAAAAGTAAAATCTCCTATGGTGAATAGAGCCAATTCCTGATTGGAGATGAGCTGAAAATAAGCCACATATTTTGCAGAAACACAGGCACAAAAATGCTTTATTGAGTGTCTACTGTATACAAGATACTCTGCTAAAAGCTTTTCATGAATTATCTGATTTAATTCTCACATCAACTTTATGGCAGGCCTTCCCCATTCAATGCCCTCACTTTCTCAGTGGCCACCCGGTGAGGCTGGGAGTTCAACTTACATTGTAATTCAGCCAGTCACAAGATAAGATTCTAGGTTTGATTTTTAGCAATCTCAGCCCTGTGGCTACAGGAGATAAGGATATTCTTCAGAGCACACATAGAAGTTTTCGATTATTTACGGAGCACATAAACTGGAATTAAAATCCCTGAGTTCATCCTTTTCTTTCTACATTTTGCCCAGTGATATTAAGAGCAACTAGCTGATCTCATTACTATATTTGTTCACCAACCACTCTCAGTGCCCAAATCTGTATTAGTCAGGGTTCTCCAAATCAACAAAACCAACAGAATGTATAGGGAGAAAGATATTTATTTTATAAGGAGTGGCTCATGCAATTATGGAGGCCGAGAAGTCCCAAGAGCTGCAGTCGGTAAGATGGAACCAAGGAGAGCGAATGGTGTGGTTCCAGTCTGAGTCTGAAGGCCTAGGAACCATGAGAGCCCACATGCAGATTCCATTCTGAAAGCTGGGGCGCCCGAGATCCAGGGAAAGCCGATGTTCCCGTTGAGTGTGAAAGCAGGAAAAGGCCAACGCTCTAGCTCAAACAGCCAGGCAGGGGGAGTTCCTTCTTACGCGCAGGAAGGTCAGTCTTTTTGTCCTAGTCAGCTTTCAGCCAATGGGAGGGGGCACCCCCACATTAGGGAGGGCAATCTACTTTACTTAGTCTACTGACTCAGAAGTTGATCTCAGCCAAAATGCCCTCATCGATGCACCCAGAATAATGTCTGAACACCTGGTGGCTCAGTTAGGTTGACACATCAATTTAACCATCACCTCATAGGTTGTCACTAAATTATTTACATTTTTACAGCTGTGTTAATTACAGGTAGAGAGCTTAACTTACCTAAACTCATGTCGTAGAGACAAATATACAATACGATTGAACTTCCAGTCTTTTCCCAAGACTCAGGGAACTGTTATTTCACCCATCTGCCAGCAGTGTTTACCCAGGTTGCAGCAGCTTTTCCTCTGTTGGACTGTGGCTTCCACTATAATTGATGTGAATGTGGCAAGTGTTGTTACAATTTCTCAGTTTGATCGGCTAAGCACATAACAGTAAAAGACTTTGGTAGAGGGGAAAAAAAAAGTATTATGTAAACGGTCCCCAACCTTTTTGGCACCAGGGACTGGTTTCATGGAAGACAATTTTTCCACAGACCCGGGGGTGGGGGATGGTTTCAGGATGATTCAAGTGCATCACATTCAAGCTCACCTCTTGTGATGGGTGTTCTGGTTCCTAACAGGCTCGGACCGGTACCAGTCTGAGGCCCAGAGATTAGAGGGCCCTAATGTAAAGTCTTTCACATGATAGTAAAAGACAGGCTTTCTTCCAAAGGCACGGGGCCCTTGGGAGTACCATGATATTACTACACTCACAGAAAGATAAAGCAGAGCAAGTAGAGGTGTGTTGTGGCCTCGGTGAGAAAGGTTCAGGGAATGTCCACCATTGCCCTGCATGAGAAAACTGGAACAAAGAAGAAGAAAACCCACCAACAGAAGAAAACCAGAGATAAAGTCATCTTGGCCATGGAACCAGGGCTGTGTGGTAGGCTTTCCCAGGGCTTATTGAAATATCCTTATGCACCATTTGACTTTTGTTGTTGTTGTTGGGATTTCATGCTCACCAAGCAACACTGTAACTAATAAAGCGCTTTTCTGGACCTCTCAATTACAGGATGGGGTATGGGTAAGGAATGTCATTCTGGACACTAGAATTTCCACCATCAATTAATAAATAGTTTTTTAGTTTATGTTTTAGTTTTAGTATGGTGTGTTAGAGATAGTATTTTAAAATGTATTGATATGCATTTCTCTTTGCATTTCCTTGCTCTTTCCCCACCCCTCCCCCCACCCTTCAACCCTGTCTCAGTTCTATTTACTTGTCTTGGGGAAGTTTTAGGATTGTTACAAAAATAACATGAAGATCACTCCAGGAAGACAAAAAAACCAATTAAAAAATGGGCAAAAGATTTGAACAGACACTTCTCTAAGGAGGACACACAGAGGGCCCAGAGACATATGAAAAGATGCTCAGCATCACTAGCCATCAGAGAGATGCAAATTAAAACCACAATGAGATACCACTTCACACTGGCCAGAATGGCCATCATGAACAAATCAACAGACAAGTGTTGGAGAGGATGTGGAGAAAAGGGAACCCTAGTGCACTGTTGGTGGGAATGTAGACTGGTGTAGCCACTGTGGAAAACAGTATGGAATTTCCTCAGAAAACTAAAAATGGAACTGCCTTTTGGCCCAGCAATTCCACTGCTGGGATTATACCCTAAGAGCCCTGAAACACCAATCCAAAAGAACCTGTGCACCCCAATGTTCAAAGCAGCACAATTTACAATAGCCAAGTGCTGGAAGCAACCTAAGTGCCCATCAGTCAATGAGTGGATGAAAACACTATGGTACATTTACACAATGGAATTCTATGCAGCAGAGAGAAAGGAGGAGCTCCTACCCTTTGCAACAGCATGGATGGAACTAGAGAGCATTATGCTAAGTGAAATAAGCCAGGTGGTGAGAGAGAAATACCATATGATCTCACCTTTAACTGGAGCATAATCAACAAAAGAAAAAAGCAAGCAAAATATAACTAGAGACATTGAAATTAAGAACAATCTGACACTAACCAGAGGGGAGGTGGGAGGGGATAATGGGGGGAAGGGTTTTCAGGAAACATTATAAAGGACACATGGACAAAACCAAGGGGCAGGGGTGGAAGCAAGGGAGGGAGGTGGGTTTGGCTGGGGTGGGGAGGAGTGATGGGGGAACAATGCAGACAACTGTAGTTGAACAACAATAAAATAATTTTTTAAAAATCTAACAATTATAAAAAGAAATAACATGAAGGGAAGGAAGAGTTAATGTCCCCAAAGGGATTGATTTTACCTTTAAGACACTGGTTTAACTGGAAGAGTTGCAATTACACTTAATTGGCAAGTTAAGTTTAGCCTGAATTGTGTAGCTTAGTGGGTTGGGCATATGCCCTATTGTTAATTTGCTTACAAATGAAATGATCAAACCTGTATGAGCCTTGTACAGGTACAGGTACCAGCATCTTCCTCATACAAATGACTGACGTGGCTCAATGGATTGAGTGCTGACCTACAAACTGAAAGGTCGCTGGTTCGATTCCTGGTCAGGACACATGCCTGGGTTGCGGGCCAGGTCCCCGATTGGGGCATGCACTGATGCATATTTCTCTCACACACTGATGTTTCTCTTCCTGTCTTTTTCTCTCCCTTCTCTCTCTAAATATAAATAAATAAAATCTTAAAAAAATAAGTTTATTGTCCTTCCCTCTATTCAGTGGGATAGAGAGGCTCCATAGGAAGTTTAGATTGGATGCAGAAAATATTTATGCAGAGAAATGGGTTAAATATTTTACCCTGCTGCATCCAATAAGTAAGTCTGTTACAAAGTAACAGGTTACCTTTGAAGAGCTCAGAGCCTGGTTTCAGCCCTGCAAGGGTGTGAGGTTCAGATCTGGCATGTGGTGATGTCCACCCTGAGAACCCTGCCTGAGGTATCGGATAGAATCAGAGACCTCATCTTCCTTGCCTTGACGCCTGTACCCACCTTTCCCTCTCCAGCCCCCCACCACAGTTGTGGTAAAGTTATTATGAGAAGCTATGGAAATACGGGTGGGTGGGTGGTGGTACTTCTGTCCTCAGGAAGACCATCGTAGAGAAAATGGCAGTTGAACTGCATCTCAAAATATATATTTTTGAAGGTTCCAGAACAAAGATGCTACAAGAATGAGAAGGAATACATCTGATGAAGGGGTACATCGCTAACAGTCCTACAAGGATGCATATCAGGGTCCTTTGGTTTCATTTAATAAGAGATTTTTGGACAGAGTTAGATTCCAACTTCATGCTAATGAGGCAAAAGTTATCGTGGTAGAGCTGGTACATGTTCATCAAATGCAGTGATTTCATCAGGCAGTGGTAGATCAATTAATACATCTCCAGCAGATCTTGGTATGACTGATTTTACCAAATGCATAAAAATCTATGTTTGAGGAGGTCAAACAACTCAAAATCCCTTTAAGGGTAAGTTAATTCACAACTGACAACTAGTTAATTAGCCCTTGATGTGGACATCATTGGGTCTAAGATCCCGAACCAGAGAGAGCCTCCCCAGAAAACAGGCTGCTGGAGTGGAGGGGCACCTGCCTGCCTTCACACTTACCCCTGTGGGTGCTGAAGAACAGGACAGAAGAGATGTCTAAGTGAGGAAATACCTGACTACGTGGTCCCTACAAAAGGCAGAAACTCTGTTGGCTACAAGGAGGGATAAGAAGAAGGTGGTATTAACATTAAATACAGAATTATGTATGATGAGTCTCTCTGACTCCAGTGAGCCTGGATTTACTCAGTTCTGAAAGACTGCAGAACATCACTTGAAATTGCAAAAAATATTGCTTTAAGAATGATTGAATGGAGATATGACTTTCTATAACAACATTAAACATCACTGTCCCCCCCCAAAAAGCTATTCTCTGTTCCAAAATATTTGAGATAAATTGAGAGACAGAAGCTCCATTAAAGTTGATGGGGCAAACTAAAAAGAGCACAACACTTACCCCACTCTCCTCTTCACACAGGCTTCCTTGGTTTCCTAGGAAGGTGACAAAACATAGCCTTCTATAGATGCCGACATGCAGGGACTAGAATGAACAAGCTGCACTGATGACTGAGGCCCCAGGCTTGAGGGGTGTCACTGCTGCTTTCCTCGGCAAAGTCTAATGCTAGAAGTGCGTGCGGCATGACCTGGGCTCCAGAGCAGTCAGTGGGCTGGAGAGTAGGGTCAAACTCAGTTTCTGTTTCTTTTCAGCTTTTCATCTATCACTGAGAAGGGGAGTTACGTTTAGAAAAGTTTCTCTAGAAAGAGTTACTGAAAGCTGTTATCCTACCACATCGAAGGCAGCCTCAGGTCCTGCTGCATCCACCTCGCAGCTGCCTTTCATATCCTTCCAAGCCACTCTCTGTTGTCACTATCACTATCCCAGTCCACGTCATAATCATGCTTTGCCCAATACAATGACCTCTTAACTGAAAATCTCATTTCCGTTCTTGATTCCTTCCATCTCATTCTACACAGAGAAGCAGCCCAGAAGGACTTCTTAGAAATACAAATCTGACTATGCCATTCTCTTGCTGACTAAGGGCTTTCTGTCTGCTAAGGGCTTCTGATAGCTTTAGGATAAACTCTAAAATCCATAACAAGGCCCTCAAAGTCCCCAACATACTCACCAGCATCATCAAATGTCACTACACTCGAGTCACTCTGGCTTTCCTTTACTCCTTCACACGTGTAAAGCTCTTTCCTGCCCCAGGACCTTTGGACATGCTGTTTCCTTGGCCTCAGATGTTTTTCTCTGCTGTCTAGTCACCTCCTACTCATTCTAACATACATGTCACTTCTTTAAAGAAGACTTTCCTAATAACACTATTTTTGCCTTATCTAAATCAGGTCTCCCTTCCAAGCACTAATTATATGTTAATTGGTTTATGGTTGCTTTCCTTTTCTTCCACTCTACTCTCAGTTCATGAGGGCAAGATGTAGGTCAGTTTATTTTGTTGCATGTTCCCAGTTCTCAGTGGGATTCCTGACACACAATAGATGCTCATTAAGTACTTATTCAATGAATACATGTATCAATTGATCCTGGGACATCTGGCTCAAGAACAAGAATGCAAGCAAGAGGTTTGGTGTTCATTACAAAATTCCCATGGTAGTACAAGGGATGATAGTAAATGACAGACTAGTTTTAGTACACATCTGGAATTCAGTGGGGCAGAAACAGTATAACAGCCTTAATGTAACCTACTCCTTAAAACAAACTAGGGCAATCTAGTATTTGATGTGTCTGCTTCCAAGATATCTAACACTATTGAGAGGTTCTGGCAGTTGCATATAGAAGGGGGTGGAAGGGGGTTAGATGGTAAAATACAATGGTAAAAATGGTAAAAAAAATACAATAAAAATAGGGGAATCAAGTCAATTGTTTTTGAAACAAAAATGCTACTCTTGGCTCTTCTGCTCTTTAAATCATGCCAAGGACACCCACTCCCTCTCTTTCTGAGGGTGGGACTATGTCTGTTTGCATTCTCTGAGCCAGTAAAACGACACACAGCCCAACGGGGAGATCTTCAGGACTCACCGAAAGAGGCACCCACATGTTTATGGCTGCTGAGTGCAGTGCCCTCACCCTCATTATTCCTGGATCTAAATATACTTATCTTTCAGGTACCTTTAGGCGCCATTCAAATTCTCTTTATTTCCAAATGAGTCGAGTCTCCTTCAGCCAAATTAGGAGGAAGTCTGGAATCCAAATGTTTGACATTTTGTCTGTTTGCTCTGTGTCAGTCCCTGTTCTGGGCGCTGAATCAAAGAAATAAAATGTCATGGATATCCTCAGGGGCTAATAGTCCCATGAGGGTGCTTATGTCAACACAGTTTATTAGCCTTTCTTTTGGTTCTTCCTACTTCCCTATCACAGTGAGTCAGGCTTCTCAGGCTCCTTCGGGCTTTCCTTAAAAAGAGGTAGAAAAAGATCACTGCAGAATTCATCCTTTCTGAGGCTAAGTGACCACTTGTCCTATGTAGACAGAGAGCTTTGTCTTGGTAGAAGGCCCATGTGGAGGGGTCCCAGCCCTAAGAAATAAATGTCAATTGGCAGGCTTGAAAGATCAATGTGAAGCTTGTGAAGCAACCTAGGGCTAAATAGGAGCAACACCAAGGTTGCCATGGCACAACAGAAGGAATCAGACTTGCCCAGGGATCCCTGGGGTCCGAGGCCAGAGATGCCCTTTAATTCCACTTTCACCAGTGTGGGTGTCCTGTGGAGCATAACACAGTCAATACACCCCAAGCTGAAGGCCAGGAAATGGGGGTCTGTGACTAGAGATCTTGGAACATTTCTAATAGACCCTTCCAGATTAAAACTGGACAGAAGAATACAAGGATAACAGTGACATTGTCAGCTTGACTGAAGTTCTTGGAAATACCATCTGGTAGTCAGCCATTTAAATGGCCTCTCATTGAGACAAGAAATGGGTCATGTGAAATCAATATAGCCTGACAGCATTTTCCAGAATGTCTTACAAACATGAAATAGAATTGAGCGCTCATTGTTGTTTTTTAAAAAATCCTAAAATATGCTTAGAGAATGAGTCAGTCTGAAATTGGGCAACATTACACTTAGGTAGCTTATACAAGATTGGAGAGCCCAGAGCTTGCAAATGATTCATTCTCATAAGCAGAATTCATCCTTCTCAGGATGTGTTCTTTCACCTAGGCCATCCCCTGAACCATCTAAATAGGTACATCCAATTGAAAAGCCTTTGAAGGCACTGAAGGCACCTTGAGGTAGTGGAAGGAGTGGAGTTGGGAGCCGGGCAGACCTGTATTCTAATAACGGTGCTGACAGGCACAGCCTCTCGTGGGACTTAGCTCAGCAGGTGTGGAACTCAGAAATATAAATGTGTACCGTGATCACTTCATTGACACAACTCAGTTACCTTTGCCCCACTGGATGAAGCTTAAAACAAAGGACAAGAGCCAGAATACATTTTGTGATAACTTTTTTTTCTTCTCTTTAGAAAAAAAAATATGTACAAAAAAAGGTAAGAAGAGTCAATAAGGAAGTGTCAAGAAAACATTCGGATAGGAACAGACGAGGGAGCTCCTCTCTTGAAGGAGTTACATTATCAGTTATTACCATGCTAGAAAAATGAGATGCAGTTAAAATTCTAGAACGATTAAAAGCCACCAAGTAAAGCTGTTGTTCTGGGCTCTGGGTTGTGGAAGCTCTGAAACCCTTTCTGTAAAATAATACTGTGCAAACTGTAAAATATTCATTTTCGTATAAAGTCCATACAATACGATATACAAAGCTGTTGAGTTGACCGGGGAGGCTGGTGCTGGTTGCGTTTGGGGAAAAAGGCAGGCCAGGATTCCAGGGCGAGCTGGGGTTTCTTAGATGGGAGAGACCACTGTCTAAGACACCATCATGTAATCCCACACCGCCCGTGTTCAGGATTTTCTGCTCATTGTGTAACTAGGTGACTGCATTAACATTTCACTTTAGCTGAGAATGCAGTGACATGTTCAGAGAGCAGAACACTAGGTCCTTGGGAAAGTAATACTGCTTCCTGCACAATTGATGCTGAGATTTTCCATTAACCAACATTGTCCTCCCCGCAACTCGAAAGTTAACTTTCGGGGGTATTCAAAAATTCTGAAGGAGGCAGCAACTGTGGTGATAAAAGGTTAAAGTGAATTGTTATGTTAATTTTATTTCTGTGTCTATAAAACTGCGAAAAGAAGGTTTGTGTACAAATATCACAAAACAACATCAATGGTTGAATAAATGTGGTTCTTCAATGCACACTTGAACAAGAAGAAAATTTTGTTGGTTTGAAATTCTGGCATGAATATATGAAAGCTGACAAAATAAAAGTCAGGGCAAGCTACATCACTTCCTCATACAAAAATGTACAAAACATTAGCCTCTAACTAGATAAACATAATACTTGTCTTCACAGTTTGACATCAAGTAACTGTGTGTCTTGAAGTATCGAATTGGAGGGTGGTTAAAAAAAACAGCTTGTGACAGATCAGCCGTCTCAGGTAACTTCGGTCATGGAAGCAGAGTGATTCTGCAAATACAAGCAGATACAATCTTAGAGTTGGGTTGATTGACACATGAACACGCTCACGTTTTTCCTGAATATCCCTTGCTTTCCTGTCTCCTTGAGTTTGCATTGGCTGTTCCCTCTCTCCTCTACAGCCTCTCAAATTCCAGATTTCCTCGTAAATCTTTCCTGATTTTCCAACCCAAATCAGATTATTTTCTCATCTAAATTTGTTCCCAATATAATTCTGCTCTATAGTATACTTACTCAACTATATTTCAATATGAACATTTAGGATCTCAAAGTAACTTTAGCTGTATCTCACATCTTTTATAAGGTAATGCTTTTAATATGGAACAGTTCTAATTTTTAAAAAATTTCCACATTATTTATTCTTTGAATCATGAGTTATATAGAAGTGAGGTTAATATTTTCAAATGTATAGGTTTTTTG
>VMDR010003701.1:49757-68792 GCA_007922815.1 Macrotus californicus
GTGATGTAGATTTTTAAAAATTTCTTGGGACTTGCTCTATGGTCTTGTATGTGGTCTGTTTTCAACATTTCATGTGTTTTTAGAAGGCTTCAACATAATGCACATTAAATCAACCTTACTAATCATCAACGTCTTTACTATATTTTGCTTGCTTATTAATTACAGAGGGAAATGTGTTAAAAAATCCTACTGTCATTGCAGTTTTTCCATTTTCCTTGTAATTGTATCAGTTTTTGTTTATATGGCTTGTTACAGAACCCCTATCTCTTTTGTTTATATAATTTATATATACAGTTGACCCTTGAACACGGGTTTGAACTGTGTGAGTCCATTTATAAGCAGATTTTTTCCAATAAATACTATAAATATATTTTCTTTTCTCTTTTGATTTTCTTTATAACATTTTCTTTAGCTTACTTCATTGTAAGAACATAGTATATCATACATATAACATAGTAAATATGTGTTAATTAACTTTTATGTTGTTGGTAAGGCTTCTGGTCTACAGGAGGTTATTAGTAGTTAAGTTTTGGGGGAGCCAAAAATTATCCATGGATTTTCAGCTGTGTGTGTAGGGGGGGGTCAGCTCCTCAATCCCCATGTTCAAGGGTCAACTGTACTACCCGACCTTTTGCAGGCCCAAAGCTTTCTCTTTTGTTTGAACTTAAATTCCCTGGTCCATGGAATAGGCAAATACCTTAAGAAACTGTAGCTAACTGCTCTAGTTGATTATTACAGGTTCCCAGATTCTTGTTTGAGAACTCAACTATGAATTGTAGGAACTGAGTATTTTGTATTTTTCAAGGTACTTTGATGTGCCATATTTGTAAAAACTAAGGTTTGATGCATTTTTGCATTTATGTAAAAAACAGCTTCTTCTTTTATGTTTTCGGCTTTATAGTATGCTTTCTTTCTGAAAATTGTTTTTTGGTTAATATTTCAGATATGTATATGTTTATAAGATTCCATTTAAGAGTTAGAGGAAAATAAAAAAGTAATTCAACACTCTAAGATAAGTAACTGGGCAGATTTATTTAACTCTCCAAGTCTTTTTTCCTATTTATATGAAGTCTGTGATATCACTAGTTTAGCATGAAAGGGGCCATTAGAATTCTGGGAATATTTTCTTAAATATAATTTTTTCACTGCTGAATTGGAATCCCTGGAGTATCTGGCTCTCAGTATAGATTGAATTCTTTTGTGTGTTTGTACATGTGTTAAAGAAAACACTGTTCTTGCCCCCAAGGAGCCTTTACACCACACCCACAGTGGGCCAACACAGTTGTTTCTTCTCTAGTTTCTTCGTTAACACAGCGTTCAACCAGGAGACAAACCCCAGGCTAAAACCCACTCCGGTGAATGTGGGCGTGACGATGCAGAGCCTGGCTCGAAGCAGGTGACTTGAGCATCACAGTAACTCCATAGGCCCAGAAAATAATGCTTTGGAGACTTGTTCATTTTTGTTTTGTTTGCATTCTGTAAGTATTTACTTTTGGGGTTCTCTTTAGTGCTTGGGAAAGCTTTTAGAAAAATGGACCCCGTTTCTATCACCCGACTAAGGGGAATCACAGAAGGCAAATATTCAAATCTGAGCTGATGCTTTGGAGAGGAAAAAGCACATGTTAGCTCTTGGGGCTGCATGTGGCAGAGGGAAAGGAGGTCTGTGCAGCTCAGTTCAAACACACTGTGCCCTATGGCATGTTTCCATTCTCAATGCTGAGAATGGTGCAGATTTCAAAGTGAAATTTCCCTTGAATGAAATGTCAGACCATATTGTGTAGCAAGCAAGGCCTTGAAGAAATAGATGGGTCTGTGGTTTTAATTTTCAGTGGGTGACCTTGGGCATATTACTTAAAGTCTTTGTGCTTTACTTATTTCATGTACAAAGAAGAATAATAATGCCAAGTGCAGGCCTATTGTGAAACTGAATGTGTTGGCTTGCAATAAATGCCAATTTTCTTTTCTTTTTTTTTTCTTGACCAACAAATAAAGGAGATAATCTCCCAACTAACCATGTAGAAACATTTAACACTAAAAGCAGATGGGTGGTTACTGGAATCTTCCACAATTTGTACGGAAGGCATCACGTGAGGGGTAACAACTTCCATGCAGCTTCATTTTGACCAGCCTGCAGAAGTCCTGCTCATAGCTTCTCATACATTTCTAATTTCCATGAAGGTTCAGATAATGACTATGGTCCGATTTTAGGTTCTTGGTTTTGACTCAAGCATCTAGTTCAGTGTTTGGTTTTCGCTTGCAAATGTCTATCCATCAGACATTATTTCACACCTACTGAATGCCACGAAATATGGAGAATAAGTAAGAAATAGGCCAGGCCCTCAAAGATCTTTAGGTCCTTGAGGAAGGCAGGTAGGAGGAAACACTACTGGCACTACTGACGCTGTTTAATGGTGAGGGGCAGTCACAGAGGGACCCCGAGGGTCCTCTAGCCCAAGCCTGGTATTCAGGAAAGGCCTCAAATTGTACCCAGATGAGGTGATCTACATGGATACAAAGGTAAGCAAATAGACTTGAAAGAAGTTCCACTACTGCCTGTTGTGAACAATAAATCAATATGTTATTTAAAATAATTTTTTATCTATCTTGTGAATAGCAGTTTTTGAAACCTTGTTTGACATCTCATTTTTCAATATAAGTGGAATCCCTCAAAATGAGGCCTGGGTGTCTCGGTCTGTTCAACTAACTATACATGGTCCTAAGGGAGAAGAGAGAGGGGAATCTGGAGAAGGCTTCAGACAGAGGGTAGTGGTTGAGCAACATTGGGAGGAAGGATGGGTAGAAATGAGGTGTCCTTAGACCAGGATGTTCAGGGCGAAGTAAACAGCACTTACAAGGACACAGAGACTGACATATTTGTAGAACTGAGCAAATATTTCAGTTTGCCTTTTAAACTGAACTTTGTCTTTAATTGCTTCACCTCAGAAATCGAGGCAATCACCCTGATCTCACCAATTTCAGAAACATCATTAGATAGGGAAGAAAAATTAGTGGGAGTCTATTATACCATTTCATTACAAGGTATCATTATTTAAGCTAATTTGCCATTCTACCTGCAACAACATGCTATATATATAAATAAGCCAGTAATAAATTTTTCAGTACTTTATTTCTAATTAGAACAAGTCAAGTGCTGTCTTTCATCTTAATACAGATTAAGGGAAAATAAACAAACAAATAAACTACTTGGCACTAGACTTAATGGAGAGTCCTAAATATTTTTTCCCAAGGCAGAAATAGCTTTATTAGATTTTTCTTTCGGGCTTATTGATAAAATTCAATAGGATAGGTGTCTTAGAGAGACATCTGATAGATAATAACCTTGAAGTGAAATAGTGAACAATATTTTTATTCTACACTGAGGTGAAGCACATGCTAATTCCAGGGGGAGGTGATTTGCTTTTTTCTTTCAGGACCTGTACAAATTGCTTAGTGAGAAAATGCCAAACACCAACAAGATTTCAAGATAAACAGATTATAAAAACCCTGTTTCATTGTTAGGCACACCCCTCTCTGTCTGCTTGAACAATTACCCATCCAGCTCTCTGACATGCTATGTGGCCTTGGACAAATAATTCAACTTCTTGATCTTTCATATTCCTGTCTTTAACCTGGAAGTGGGAATTATGTGACCGGTTCAATAGGTTTTTGTTCAGATAAGAATATAGTTGTAAAGCCCCTGGAAAACTGTCCAAGGCAACAGTGAGTGAATAATGCCACCTGTCAAGGCTCCTTTCAGGGAGCAAGCCTTCTCCAATGGCTTCCCGTGTCTTCTCAGACAGAATAGACTTTTCTCTTCATTCACGTTCGCACTGCAAATTTTGGACCTCTCATTCAGCATGCCAGATTATGGTTACTCCTTTATGTCCTTTCCTAATCATCTGTGAGTTCTTTAAGGGCAAGGATGGTGTGGCTAATTATTTTCTGTATCCCTGGCATGAAGAAAGGTCCTGGTGTAAGTGATCAGTAAGTATTGCTGTATTGAATTTTTGATGGTTGTCATCAAAACAGATCCAAAAGGACACTTACGTCTATTTGTTAGTAACCTTTAAATGCGCTTCTAGTTTACATCTGTCACTAGATGTAACAAAATCTTTCTTCCCAAATATTGTCCCAGTTAGTAAATCAAATTGACCTCCCACGTAATTGGTCCAAATTTCCTAACCGTGGAATTAGACTGGAGGCCAAAGAATTCTGAAGCAGACGAGGCTTAAGTTTGACATTACTAAGAACTTCCAGAAGATCCATGATGGCCAAGTGCTAGAATAAATGCAGGACTAATTGAGGGGAGCTGTGAAGTTCTTGAGGGCCTTTATATCAGATTTTACAGCTGCTGGGTAGATGCAGTGGTACCCTGCTTTCAAGAAGAAGAATGGGTCAGCTGACCTCCCAAGGTAACAGATCTGAGCCTGGGGGGTTGGTTTGCTAAAACCACTTTACTATACCTGTGCACTTAAGGTTTCCAGAGGGCTTTCTATCCTTGGGAAAGCCATTAGGGGTACTCCACGGGGATCCTCGGGTTTGGGTTTGGAAGTAGATTCTGGTGTTCCTTTAAAGTTATGGACCACACACATTCCCTGCAGGATGAGGGGGTAAAAAGATTGGGTCAGACTACAGCCATCGACGCCTGGCCATCTCTGAGGGTGGCAGGCCTTTCCCCTAGCATGTCAGTGCCATAGCGACTTTTTCCCTTTTAGCCAGTGGGTAGGGACCATGGAAAGACCTGGGACATGGTCTGGGGTGTCTGCTGAGCACATTCTCAGCGCTGAGGAAACATCTGTTTAATCACCAGATGGCCAGTGAGAATCAGTCCACACATCGAGCCTGTTTCCTAACCTGTAAAGTAAGGATAATGTAACACCTACCACATAAATCTGTAGTGATGAAAAGGCACGATGATCGCAACCCACCTGATGATAGCACCCAACACTGATGGAGGCCACTACGTATCTGGCGTTGTCTTCAGAGTTTTACCTCATTTCATTTAACCTTCTCAACAGTCCTACAAGACAGGTGGGACCACTATCTCCAACTTATATGGGGAGGCACAGAGAAGCTATATAACTTGCCCAAGGTCATACAGAGATTTAAACTCCATAGCTCATCCTATGACAATTTTTTTGCCTCTCAAGTGCCAAACCTACAGCAAATATTCAAGTCTTTAACTCCTACCTAAGAGGATCATCCTTATAATAATTAAGTGATCCCTGTTTGCTTGAGAGTACATAACTCATTAGGGACACTTTCCTCTCATTGCTTCTGTGAAAAAACGTCCCTTCTAAATTACTACCCACTTTATTTCCTACTGAGGCTCCTTCTTACCTAAGTCTTCCTTTCTTTTTTCTTTTTTCCCATCTGCCCTGCTTCTTTTGCCCATGCAGCATTTATCTGGTTTTTTTTCCATGCTCTCTCTGCCATTGTTCTGCACCTTTGTTTCTCTATCAGTGCCTTTGAATCTTTCCTGTCATTCTTCAAACCTTGCAGGACATCTACATCAATGTCCACTACTTTCCTCTATCTCTGCTTAAACTTCTTTCCCTCAGAAAACAGGAGAAGTGGAAGGTGTTGAAGCTGAAGAGACTCTGGAGTTGCAAAGACTCAGGTTAGTTTCATGCCTTATTGGTTGTAGGGCCATTGGGCAAGTTACTTATCTTGGAGCCTCACTTTCCTCATCTATAAAATGAGGATAAGAATATTGTTCGAGTTGTCCTGGGAGCACCTGATCTGGCGTACACAAAGAGGAGGGTGTGTAGTAATTGCTCAACTAGAAATCTCCCCTGGTCCCCACACTCTCATCTGCATAGGAAACACAAAACAGTAGTGAACAGATGATGCGAGTACGCTCCTGTTCTCTGACTCTCCTCTCTGCTTCTCTCTGTCCCCTCTCCAAGTCCCTGCTTTGGAACGCTTCCAGTCTCTTGTACGTCATCCTCCCCTCCCACTTCCCAGCTTACTGTGTGTGCACCTGTGCAAATGCAAACACAGGGCAGGCTGTCTCCTGCTGGAGCAACTCAACAGTAGGTCTGGGTCTTATATAAAGATCACTTGTGAAAACAAATTTTGACTTTTGCCATCAACTGGGAAGCCAACAACAGTCCAAATAGTGTGGTAGGAAACAAGGCGGTGAGTCACTGAGAGAAGACACGATTAATGGTAAAGCAGAACTTGTATAACGGGCCTTAGGAAATGCAAAGGGTTTCATAGATTTCATCCTGTAAAGGCCCCGTGAAATCTCTCAGGCTGGTCCACACTGCTCTTTCTCTCTAGCTGGGGGTGGCTGGCTCCAGGACTGATGGACAGCAAGATTGTCTGGCTTTCCTTTTGACCCCTCTCCTTTATGTACCTTTGATGTCTCTTTGAAAACCCTCTCTTCCCTGACATCACTTTTGGTTTTTCCCTCTTTCAAGAAAGCAATCTTAGGAAAATATCCCTATGAGGCATCTTCAGGGTCATCCTCAGCACCACTTCCCTTGTTGCTTCACCCAGAGAATTTGCATCTAAGTCCATCTTTCACTATAGAAAAAAAGCCTAGATCCATTAAAAATAATTTTGAATTAGAATGGAGTTTCTAACTCCAATCAGTGTTCTGAACGGGCTTGAGCATTTTCTCTGTGTATCTTAGAAGGTAAAAAACACTGGGAAACTGTGTATGAGTGGTTGGGAGAGCTATGGCTGTATTTTGTATGTTGGGGAGAACAAAAAGGAGTTAGCTCATAAGACTGAAATCCTTCCATGTGAGCTGCCAGTCTTAATGAGTGCTTTGGACCAGAAAGTACAGAATGGAAGGAGGGACATCCAGACTGTGACAGCTTCAGTCTCAGAGGGGAAGCTGGCTGAATACTGTTAGGGATTCATTTCATGTGCAACATGTGAATCACCAGCTCTGGTGACTTACTGTAAATCTTTTGGGGCTTATTCTAAGGCCTTGAAGATTATTAAAAAACCTGTACCCTATGGTATGCCCATGCAATGGAATACTATACAGAAAGAAAAAGGAATAAATTGTTGCTACATGCTACGATGTGAATGAATCTCAAAATAATCATGCTGGGTGAAAGCTGCCAGGAAAAAAGAATACTCTATGGTTCCATTTACATGAAATCCTAGAAAAGAGAAACTAATATAGAATAACAGAAAGGAGATCAGTAGTGGCTTAGGAATGAGGGAAAGGGGAGGGTGGGAAAGAAGGATGTATCTGTATGTCAAAATTGATCAAATTGTACACTTTATGTGCCTTTTGTTATATGCCTTTCATACCTCAACAAAACTGTAAAAAGACAAAAACAATAAAAATTAACCTCTTCTTTTCCAATCCAAGATTTCCTAGTTGAGCAGGTAGACAGGTCCCCATGTACTTGAGAAACTAAAATATTATCAGCAATGTAAAGATACAGAGAAAACTGTATCAACCACAAGTCCAGGAATATTACTATATGTGGTTGAGAAGCCATGTGTAGCAGGAATCAGATGCCCGAGAGGCACGTTCAGATAATAACAGAAGCCTTCTGAAAAAGTCTGGGTGTGGTTAGCTGAGAGTCTTCGTGTTTCTGAGTGGGATATACAAGCCTGGGCCTGAGCTCAGGTTCCTGGGATGCTGGAGAAGGGGCTGCCTGCTTCCACCAGTGGTCTTTGGTCTCTGTTCTTCCCCCAAGCAACAGGAAGCTCTGCTCCTTATGCATCCTGAACAAATGTTTTAGAACAATGGTTCGGAGGTAGGCCAAGTTCCTAGTCTGCCCAGCCCCAGTCCCAAGCACAGTGTAAAGAAAGTGGACTAAGCCATTCTCCCTGAGCACTCCTCTCCCTGGTCCCCGGAGGGAACATAGCAATCATATTTCTGAAAGACAGGGTGCTTTAGAAATCATTCATGCAGCAAAAGCATGCATAATATTTGGGGAATAATTACAACTCACAAAGGTTGGGGCCAGATGAACCTGAGCTTAGACTGTGACGTCTGGGAGCCTGACTCACCACGGTCTTGGGCAGCCTGTCAGAGGGCACGGGAAGGAAAAAGGGAGAAAGAGGGAAGCTGACCTACCAGAAACAGGGCTACAGCGGTGCCCAGGATGAAGCCTGCGATCACATCTGAGCAGTGGTTCCTGTACTCAGAGACCCGGTTGAGGCCCGTCAGGAAGGCCATGCAGAGGGTCCCGAGGCACAGCACTGGCTTGGCCAGTCGACTGCTCTTCGTCTTGATTGTGCTTGTGATGTACATCTGGAAGAGGACAGAGACTGGGGAGTGACCGGGCAGCCCCCTCACAAGTGCACACCCACGTGTTGCATGCACACACACACACTCCTGCACTTGAAAGCGGGTTGTGCCAAGGTGAACAACTCCCCTCAGCTACTCAGGAAAGAATTGGGGTAGAAAACTAGTGCAGTGAGAACAATGACCAGATGTCCGTTAATCATGGTGTTTTGTATTCTAGGGCACATGTGAACAGAAATTATGGTGACATGCAGAATGACCACAGGATAATGATCAGATTCCGAAGATGCAGTTTTCATGCCACAGATTAAAGCACCATTTTGGGTACTGAAGAACCCCTGCAGTACGATGTTCAGATACCACATAAACCCGCTACGAGAACGAAGTTTATGGAGACCAGCTAGGTGAGCGGCTGTACACTTTACTCTTTGCGTCCCCCATACTTCTAGCTGATTCTTCACACTTCTAAGCAATGAAAACAAAAGCATTTACTGACTGACCGAATTAGAACTTTCCAACCAGTGCGTCACACAGATTGCAGCTGTGCTGGGAAATTGACTTCCACATTCCCTGGAACAACTGTGACCGGCTCTATCTATTCATTTACTCCTGTATATTTTTAAATATTAGTTTTTTTAAACTTGTGTCATGACGTACAAAAGATTGGGCAGACCTGAACTAACTAAAGAATGATTAAAGTTAGGACACCTGAAATTGAGGGAGCCTAAATTTATGTAGGCTTATGTATTATGTATTTTACTTTAAGAAAAATTTTATTTTTCAATTACAGTTGACATTCAATATTATTTTATGTTAGTTTCAAGTATAATATGTGAGCTTCCTTATTTCCTTGTGAGAAGCAGGGAAATTTTCCTAGGCTCAGTTATCAAATGTGTCCCTGGTGGCCCAGGTAGGAAGATGTGCCTGTTTCAAGTGGACACTTTGTGAGTTCACCTTTGGCAATGGTTACAAGAAACCAGTAGAGGGCATTATTGATCTGCCATGTCTTTCACAAAAGTGAAAAACGAGTTTGCAACCCTGAAAAATGGTGTACTGATACTGAAAATTATAGTGTGTAGTGTGTTTGTGTGGCCAGAGCACATGCAAGTTCAAATAGATGCATTTTGCAATATTACAATGGACATTGTTAGTTTCCTAGAATGGTGCTTCAACATTGGTGTGAATACAGGATGATGGGGTTCTATTTATTATTATACGTAGCTGAGGCCCTAGAAAGCTGTGGTTAGATCAGAGTTACATAAATTAGAGCACATCATTACAGCACTCTGTGGCTGTGTAAAAAGTGTTGTGTATCATTTCTACTAGGTACATTTGTTTTTTATGTGTCTACATTGTTTTTTAAATATAACCTTTATAAATCCAATGAAATTACAAACTATTAAGAGCATGGGGCCTATACTTAATTAGTATTCTTCAGAGTATTAACTAGCACTTAGGAAATATTTGTTGAGTAATTTCTGAAAGCACTTCACACATAATAGGGGCTCAGATTGTTTACAGAATTGGAATGTTCTATCAGGGTTTATCTGATGACTGTGAGGCATAATTTGAATTGGTTTATATTCTGAATCCTTGAAAACGTGCTATAGCTGCATCTATTCTGAGTGAGCTGACTCTGCTTACTTCTTTCTCTCTAAAATAAATTTATATCTTACTTGATGAGAGTTTATTATGGCAGATTAATTTTATAATAGTGTTGAAAAATCAATTGCACAGAGCAATGACTTTAGTCTGATAAAAGCCTAGAAAAAGGTACAAAAGCACATTGCTTCATATAACTTAGGTTCTAGATAATTTAAAGCAAATGTATGTTTTGAAAATTAAAAAATATGCTGGATGCCTGACAGGACTTTCTTTGCTTAAAAAAAATACCTGGCATGGATGCTTTTATTTAATTTATTGAAGTGAAGAAGCCTCACTGAGCTCACACTGAGCTATTTGTATGTTGAGGTTTCTGCATTATTTATGTTCATGTTTTCGTAACGTGGGGGCAGCTGAAATAAGCTTTTATCACGTACTCATTAAAGAGAAGATCTAAATGGAGGAACTAGGAAGACTCATTTTGGATAATTGTTGGTTGACAAATTGGTCCTATGGATGTGATCCTGTAAATGGGACACAGAGGAACATTTGTTTTAAAGAGGCTATTGAGCAATTTATTTTAAAGTCTACTAAAGAGACCAGACTGCTACTCAGCCACCTCTTCTGTGCCCTGAATGTGCGTCATTCAGAGTAATTGCAGGGACACTCCTCCATCAGAGGCAGACTCTCAGGGAAGGGGAGGGGATCATGCTCCCCTGGGGTGAGGGGTGTGCTCAGAATCTCTGGGAAGAAAGGACAGTTTGACAGAAGTCTTTCCTCTGTCTTCTCCTTCCCTCACCTTTCATTGAGAATCACTATACCAGTCATTTCCTGAATATGAAATAAGTTGCAGCAAGGAAAAGTGATGTTTTCCACCAACACCTGTGCTTCCACGGTAGATGCCCATGGTACCCAGCCTCTGAGCAGATCCCTAACTCTCAGTTCCACGCAAGTGAAGGGACTGAAGTGTTTCCACCCTGAAGCTGCCTTTTTGGGATATTGAGTTGAAGCTGTTTACAGGACTCAGAAAGAATCCTTGAACGTCCCTACTTTCTGGCCCAGGAGACTCAGACAGAGAAACCTGCGTCAGGAAAGAGAATTTAGGATGTTTCCTTGGCCCAACTTAAGTATGGTAAACAGAGGGCTTGGGGCAGAAGACTGTTAGCTAGATCCCCCCGTGTGCCCTTGTTTCTGAGGTGGCTAGCAAGGATTTTCCTGCCATGTGTGTTCCACCTTCCCTCAGCTACTTATAAATCAGCCACTCTCTCTCTCTCTTTCAAAATTAATTTCAGAGAGAGAGAGATCAACCTGTCGCTCCATCCATTTATGCATTAATTGGTCGATTCCTGCATGTGCCCTGACTGGGATCAAACCTACCACCTTGGCACATCTGGACCACGCTCCAACCAACGGAACTTCCTGGCCAGGGCCTCACCCATTCTCACTTCTGAAATCTGATACCCTGTTCCCTACCTTTCTCCTTTGTCCAAAAAATATGGTATGTACCCAATGCTGCTTCATTGTTTTTGGAATTTTCATGGAATTATCATGCCTATGTGAATTCCCCATGTGCATATTCTAAACTTTGATTTTTCTCCTATTAATCTGTCTCTGTTAACAATTAGCCCAGCCAGAAGAACTTAGAAGGTGGGAGGAAAAGTATTAACATTTCTTTTAGCCCCCTGCAGAAGCATAGGTCGGAGAAAGGTGCAATGAGATCATTTCCCAAATGGATGCAATTAAGGTAGAAAAAATAAGAGGGGTACCATTGTTCTTGTATTTTAAGGTGTGGGTTGCACTTTAGGTTTTCTCTGTGCTAAGAGCAAAAACTTTAGAGAATATTCTACTTCTGTGGAGGCAGTTGAAGCCTGTGTGATGTGGGGCTCGGTGAGAAGTGAAGTTTTGGGCATTGGTGGTCTTGTAGGATCACCCATCTGTGCTGGCAAAGTGATGGAGAAGTGCCAGGAGGAGCCCAGGAAAGCTGCGTCCTTACCCTGGGTGTGTGCACTGCAGGGACAGCCATTCATCGAAGGCCCACACCTGCAAATCTGTGTGCATGTGTGAGGAACGTGTACTGTTCTGGAACCGACCAACACATCGTCAAAGAGTGCTGTTGTGGGCAGGGTGAGAATCCCAGACGTGGAGCCAGAAGCCTGACTACCACCTCTAACTACAGGTCCTTAACTATTCTTGGGGCCTCAGTTTCTATATCGGTAAAATGGGAAGATTTGACTAAGTGATTATCAACATTCTTTCCAGACATGATATCCTCTGGCAGGTCAGGAGATTACATTGAGATGTTGGGGGAGGGGGAAACAGCATAGTACATAGGAGAAGCATGTTGCAACAAGATTTTAAAAATCACTCCTACTGACAGTGATGAAAGAATGGGGACAAAGAGGGCAGGAAGACACACATCCCAGCCACTGCTCAACTTGGGAGAGAGGGCAAGACTCACACACTCACCGTGGCGTATAAGGCGGAGTAAACACTCAGAGCAGCGTGTTTGGAGGGAAAGGATCTCCGAGCCTTTTCGACCACTTCCAGGTCCCCCGTACAAATGTTCCCATTGTTGATGAACTGGTGGTGGGCTCTGCAGTCTGTACTGGTGTAGTTTGGCTTGCACACGGTTAAGAAGTATGGCGTTAGGTGCCCAGTGACTACTTGTCCGGCGTTTACAAAAATGTCAGTAGCAAAAAGCCCAAACGCAAATACCCCTAGAAGGAGATTCAAAGTAATTAGAAGTGGCGACACACACTACCAGTTGGTTTTGTCTCTGAGGGGAAACAGCAATTGAGTCCAGGATGACCTATCAAAAAGGTGCTCCCCAGAGTCAGATTGTCCCCTCACCCTCATCTTTCCAGAGAGTGGCGCCTGCTTCTCAAACGACTCCTTCATCCAAATTCATGCAGACATTGTGCTGGTAGCGTTACATTGTTTCATATAAGTAAATTAGAAGCAGCATGTTCTCAGCATGGAAAGAACTTTCTAACTTTGGAGTCATAGAGACCTGGGCTCCAGCCCCACCTTTGGTGACTCATTGACAGAGTAAGTTATCTGCTATCTCGGAACCTTGGTACCCTCAGTCACAAAATGATTGTAGGGAGGGATACTTCTGCAATCGGTTGGAAAGATGAACTAAGGTAGGTGCAAAATGCTGGCGAAGGGGCCCAGCTCTAAGTAGTTCCTCAGCATCAGCCCTGTTCCTGTAGAAAACAGCTTCTCCCTGGTGCTGTTTGGAAATGCAAATTCTCCTAGCAGGAGTTATTTATCACACCAGGGCAGGTGGGAGTGAATGAGGTTAGGGAGTTGTCCTTGAATGAGAAAAAAAGATCATTCCAGAAACCTTGACTGAATTGGGTGTTTCATTTGGTGTTGGAAAGAGAAAAAACAAAGAATGTTAAAATGGATGTTGTTGGCTGTATGAGTTTGCCACTGCTGCTGTAACAAATTACCATAAACTGAGTGACTTAGAACAACACAAATTTATCCTCTTGCCCCAGCTGGTGTGGCTCAGTGGATTGAGCTCTGGCCTGTGAACCAGAGGGTCGCTGGTTCCATTCCCAGTCAGGGCACATGCCTGGGTTGCAGGCCAGGTCTCCAGTAGGGGGTTCATAAGAGGCAACCACACATTGATGTTTCTCTCCTTCTCTTCCTCCTTTCCCCTCTGTCTAAAAGTAAATAAATAAAATCTAAAACAAAAAAAAAAAACCCACAAATTTATCCTCTTATAGTTATGAAGTCCAGAAATATAAAATAGGTTTCACTGGACTAATATGAAAGTGTAGGCAGGGCTGTATTCCTTCTGGCAACTCCAGAGTAGAATGCGTTCTTTGCCTTTTCCAGCTTCTAGAAGATGCCTCATTCCTTTCTTGTGACCCCCTTCCAGTAATCATATCATTATGACCCTGGCTTCCATTGTCACATCTCCTTCTCTGACTCTCTCTTGCTCCCCTCTTATAAGGGCCCTTTGATTATATTGGGTCCACCTGGAATAATTCAGGACAATATCTTCATCTCAAGATCCTTCATTTAACCATACCAGTAACCCCCTCCCTTGTCATGTGAAATACCATACCCCTGGGTCCCGGGACCATACACAAACATTATGGGAGAGGAGGGCATTATTCTTCCTACCACACTGACTCTGCTGTTTGGCTGAGAATTCTGTGGATAGGCTTCATTTCCTGGATTCTTTCTACCTCTTCTCTGGTAAATTCCACAAAATTCACCCCACTAAGCTTGAACTTGGATAGGCAGATTTCCTTACAGGAAGCTTCACCGTGAATTCTTTCAAAGCCTACACAGTACATCTAGAGATTATCTGTTAAATATCTCAAATATATCAAGAGAGGCTATACAGAGGCCAACGTACGTACAAGTCTTTTGAAGGGATAGAGCCGACTTTTCAAATGCAGCTCAATTATGGGAGAACTTGGCAAGTGCGAGAGGCAGTGTTACCCTTCTAAATGTCAAGGGCCTGCTATAGTTGCAATTAAATTTCTACCCAATTTTGATTCCCAGATTCAATGTCCTGGGTCTGCAAATTGTGCTGATATCAGCACTCAAAAGTTCATCCATTACAGCAGAAGTGGAGACGAGTTTGGCTGAAAACTTTATCTGGTTTTCATTTTAATCTGTATTGATTGCTATAATTTTCTTTTCTGTGGCTTTGCCAGGATGTGCTTCCTCGCAATGAGAACTGGCTCTTTCAATAACTTCAGCCAGCTCACTCTCATGGGCTCAGCCCTCTGAGAGTCGGCATTCATTGATCATTTGTGACAATTTTCACCCCCACATCCTAGAAGTCTGAATGGTTAGAAATTTTTTTACATCTTCAAGCAAGATTCTCAAAGAGCAGGTCTCTGGCTTTTTTTTTTTTGAGGGGGCAATAAGCCTGTCTAGACATTCTTTTCCAGGAAACTAGGGTAATTTATGATTTGAAAAGGGAAAAGTGACAGCATTTTTCTCTGGCATTTTATTTGTCAGATGTGCTTCCAATTAGGGCGGGTTTGGTCTTTCTGAGACAGAGGATTTCTGGGCTCCTTGGCTCGGTGTCTGAAGTGTCAGCTCCGTGGTCACAGTGACTCCGTGACAGGCAGTTCTCTTGGCTGTCGTGTGATAACATTGCTAATAGTCGCTTTCCCCTCTTCTTCTCTTCCTTCTCTGGGGTATGTCTACTTCTGATGGCTTAACGAGCACCTGCTTTCCAAACATTTCACTCTGGTGCATTTGATGTGGCTTCAGAAGGGCGCTGCAGCAGCCTGGGGAGTCCGGCCTACCTGGCGCAGGCCAGGCCGACAAAGGGCCGTGGAACCCGCAGCGCTGGTGATTCACACACAGCGTCAGATCACACAGGGCTTTTGTAGGAAGCTCCCTCTGTGCCTGTGACTTAACCCCCAGCTCCTGTGTGTATTTTATAGGCCTCAGAAGCTAAAAATAGCTACTTTTGTCCTCAGAGTCAGGTGGAACACCTTTGATGGTCTCCTAGATTGCAAGGTATGATTTGAAGGGGATGTTTTAAAAATGTCTAGGTACCCTAAAATTGGTGTCTAAAATCCTTTAAGTGAGATCCTATTTTGCAAATTTTTAATAGATACTCTTTTCATTCCTGTAACCCGTCCTCCTAGTGGGTCCTGCTTAGGTTATGGCTCAGCTCTCCGAGCTGTTCTTTGCTTCAAGGGAGCTGGTGATGTTTCTGAATGGATTTATAACAGACACAAAAGTCTACAAGTAGAGTGCTTTGGGTTTGCCAGAGCTATGTGCTCCAGACACTTATTGTTGTTGCTTCATTTGTTTGGAATTCCGAAAAGGCCTGGCTGGGATGACCAAGAGCCATGGTCTGGAGGACAGAGTTTTGCTCAAGGAACACCCAAGCATCTGCTTAGAAGACAGAGGTCATGGGAGAAAATCTAGGGAGAGGGTTCCTTTCTGTTCTACTGCCTCGCCCTGATTCAGAGATCTAGGATTTAGAGTGCTGAGAGACCGGGCTGCTGCCACTCCACTGGATGAGGTCTGCTCTTTGAGTTTCCCTGAAACTGTCTCCACCCCTCCTTCATTCTTCCAAGTATATGTAGAGACTCAGTCCTGTACAACAACTAGGCAGGAAGAGGAGGGGCACAAGCATTGATTGGCAACTTGGTCTGAGAGGAACAGCCCCACGTGCTCTGGAGAGCAGTGCATGCTGAGTACTGCAGCTGTGTGTGCACTTTGTGTGTGTGGGGAGACAGGGAGATGACTGTTCCTTGCAGCTGAGGAGCTCCAGTAGAGAGGCTGGGGGTTGGATTTGGTGCCATGCACACTAATCAGCCTCAAACTTAAGCCCTGAAGAGAAGGGCAAGAGCAAGTCACACTTCCGTGGATGAACACTGGATGTGTATAGATTTGCCCCACTGAAGAGTGGCTAGGGTTAGCTGCCAGAAGCAGGGAGGCAGGGGATGGGGGGGAGGCAGAATGGGTGAAGGAGGTCAAAAGGCACAAAGTTCTAGTTATAAAACAAATAATTCATGAGATTATAATATATAGCATGGGGACTATAGTTGCTAAGACTGAACTGCATATTTGAAACTTCCTAAGAGGGTAGACCTTAAAAGTTCTCATCATAATAAAGTTCTGTAACTACGGAGACAGATATTACCTAGACTTATTGTGGTGATCATTATGTAATAGATACAAATAGCGAATCGTTATATTGTACAACTGAAACTAATAAAATGTTATGTGTGAACTGTACCTCAATTAAAAATAGTGAATAGGGAGAAATACTCTCATGTTACATGGGGTCTTAGAAAATATACTCCTATTTTAGACTAGTATGGTACCATTATAACTTTTTTGTACTCCTTGTCCCAGCAGGAATTTTATATTTGTATAATCATTCAATACTGCCCATCTCTTGTTTTAGAATAGTAGTATATACAAGTTCTATAAGAGCCGAGTGTATTCCAAGCCCCTATTATCAAACCTGGCACATAGTAAACATTTAATAGATATTTGTGGAAGCAGTGGGTAAATTGCTGAGGAAACTTCAGGAAAGATTAATAGAAGAGGGTAAAGGAGCAAAAAAATTTGTTCACATTTTTAAAGCCTGCTGGTGTCTCACATCCCTGATTCTATAGAACATATGGCTGACGTCAAACCATTTAGCATGTAAGTTGTAGGGAGTAGGTCTCTTTTTATAAACTTCCCAAAATCCAGCATAGTGTACCTAGGACAAAAAGAATATTTGGAAACTGGGACTTTATGTGTATCATGAGTCAGGAAACCAGAAATCATAAGTTTGAAATAAAAGCATTCTACATGTCCAATGCAACAGATAAAAGAGGAACCTTGAACTAGAGTATTAAGATCCATGTTAGACATAGGAAAGCCTCCTTATGGGGGACATTTGTGAAGCACAAGGAATCTGGAAGTCATGACAGGCTTGGGTACCGTTTTACTTAGACATGCACATCTTTGAGAGAAATGTCCCCATTTCTGATTCTCAGAAGTTGCAATAAGTGTCCATTTAAATATTATTACATGGGCACAGGCAAGCATAGCTCCTACATGTTTCCATGTGGAGAAAGAAACACACAGTGCTTTAAAAAAGAAAAGGGTAGTGAAGATGACGGAAAAAGAAGTTACCTGGGTTATGTTGGTAACAGTAGTCTGAAAATGGGGGAGAATTCTACTCCTTCCTCAACACCTGTTCTCAACCTCCCATCAAACATTTCTGAAAGGGGAGTACTCTTTTGTCTACAGCAAGATAATGCAAGGAAAGAGAGCACTAAAGAACACTGTGTGATGTTGAGAATGTTTGGCCACTTTTTCTCTTGCTTGCAAAATTCAACCAGCTTTGTAAATCTTCTGTGACAGCCTCTCTACTCTGGTGTTCAGGAAACAAGGTGAACTCCCCTCAGATCAGTGCCTGGCTTTTGTATTAGTAAGAAAGTTGATGAATACCATATATAAGTACAAGCAAGTATTCTGGGTTCCCCGATGTCATTTTTGACAACAGAAGGGGATCATATCAGGAATTTTTACGTTCAGTTCCTTCAAAGAACATTCTGATTCCATCATCAGCTCTTAATTCTAGATCACATCTTTCATCAAATCACTATTGTAAATGAACTAGAAGATATTTAAAAAACCCATAGTTGGTTTTTGCTTTTGCTTTTGCCACACCAAGATCCCCAAGGGAGAAATTTCCATGGAGAAAGGCATTCGGCTGTTGTAAATGTGTTCTCAATGAAGCCCATTCCTTCATGAAACAACTGTTTCTTTAAGAAAAGAAAGAATAGTGAAATTGTTTCTCCTTAACATGCCACATTGCAGCTGGAAGTTTCCTAATGAAGACTCTTTGTCTGCAGCTACCATGTTCGTTTGTGTTCTTGCGAGGACAGACCGAGCTGGCGAGATGTTTCATTAAGACTGCCATGGATACTAGAAAATGATAATAATAATAAAGATAAAAAAAGAATGGACACTAATACATTGTGCTTAGTGTGTACTAGCTGTTGTTCCCAATGCTTTGAAATATCACTTCTTTTAACTTCACCACAATTCTACGATGTAGACACTATCATTATCTCCACATTTTACAGATGATGAAATTGAGGCCTAGAGAGGCCAAATAACTTGACCAAATTCACACAGCTACTAAGTAGAAGAGCTGGGATTAGAAACTAAATAGTATGGCTCTAAGCCCATACTCTTAATCATTACCTGCTAAGCATATACTTCCATGTACTTAAAAAAATATGGGTATACACCAGGCCATGAAAAAAGTGCTGTAGCTCTGTATGCTTGGTAGCACACACACACAGGCACTGAGAATAGGTAAGGACTTAGAGCATCCCCCCAATGGAGTGCATTGTCCCATCACAATAGAAGAGGAATTCCTCACATTTTTAGCCAGTAATTTGCCAAGAAGAATATGACAGAATACCTATGATATGTTATCATTGAATGAGGCACCTTTCTCATCACTTTGGCAATGAATCAACTTTGATCAAATAGTATAATGCAAACACTATTGATGCAAATTGATTTACCGATGTCAAATATTATGCTTCAAAAAGAAGTTTCTGACAGAATTAAATGTATCGGTTCTTTGGTAGTTCAGTTCAGGAGTTCACAGAAAGATTCTTTGGTCTCTTTTTCCTCTGGATTTCACACAAACACCAAAGACTGACAGCAGTCTACTTGTCTTGATGGAATGGTTTTAA
>VMDR010003702.1:0-68677 GCA_007922815.1 Macrotus californicus
TAATGATGTACAAAAACCAAAAATCCTTTATTTGGTCACCTTTGGAGAACTTGATTTATTCTGAAAACTGATAAACAAAAAGGGAAAAATTAAGTATTTATACATCTTTTTCTATACAAACTATGTACCTTCAAGGTACACACTTCAAGGTAGCCAGACAATTGATGTGAGAAAGTTTTTCTTTAGAGAACAATTTCAGCTAATAAACAAAGTGGAGATAAGAGAATTAAACAGACTCAATGCTATTTAAATTAATTTAATAATAATAGATTATATCTATTAACTTAATAAAATTAATAGCTTAATAAATTAATTAAATGTGATAATAGATCAGAATAATTAAATTGAATTAATAAATAAAAAATAAGTAAGAAATGTGTTTCCACATGAATGCAATCAGCCAAATACAGACTGTGGGAAATTCAACAGGACAAACAAGCTTTCTTGAACAAGCAAATTGCAAGAAAAGTGAGGGAGATTTAAAAATCTAAAATGATCCATCAACCAAATACAATGTGTTGACATTGTTTGGATCCTAAAAGACTTATAAGATAAGGAAATCTGAACACTGACCAAATATTTGATGGTACTAAGGAATTACTGTTAATTTTCTGAAGTGTGGTGATGGCACTGTGTTTTTTTAAGACTTGTTAATTGTATGAGATACAAACAGAAGTATTCATGGATTGGATAATGTCTGGATTTTTTTCTACAGTCTATTTCCCTCACAGCAGCCAGAGGGAGCCCGTTAAATCCTAAATCAGATTATGGCCCTTCCCAGCTCATGACCCTCTCATGACTCACTTGTCACTCAGAGTAGAAGCGGAAGTCTTCTCCATTGTCCATGAGGCCCTATACAGTATGTTCCTGTCATCTTTCCAACCTCACTTCCTCCTGCTCCCCCTCACTCACTGCTCCTTGCTATTCCTTACACACATCAGTCATGGTGCCGCTCCAGGACTTTGCACTTGCATGGGATGTTCTTACCCTAGTTATCCATGTGGCTCACTCTCTCACTTTCTTCAGATCTTTGCTCAAATCTCACTTACCACTAAGGCCTTCCCTGGCCACTCTAAAATCTAAAGTTGCAAACTTGTCACATACATACCCTCCTCGTTCTCTCGTTCTCTCTCTCTCTCTCTCTCTCTCTCTCTCTCTCTCTCTCTCTTCCTCCCTCCCTCTCTTCCTCCCTCTCCCTTTTTTTCTTTAGCACTTATCATCTAAAACACCATACATTTTTCTGTTATTCTATTTTCTTATGGCTCACTCCACTGAAATGTAAGTAAACCCCATGATGATAGCATTTTTAGCTGCTACCATATTCCTAGCATCCCTAACAGTGCTTTGCACAGAGCAAGCATTCAATATATATTTGGGAATGACATTTAGGACAAGCCCAGGTAAATAATTGCATTCTATACCTCCACCTTAAAGTTCTGATTTAGGGGATCTCCCTCCAACTTAGGGTGGACCCAGAGCAAGTCAGCACCCACTACCCAGCCTCCCATCAGGCTGTCTATACAGAGGCTTCCAGGTCCTGCTTACCTGAAGTGTCATCTGTGGCCATGGACGGAGAGGGGTGGGGGCCACCAGGGGACCCACTGACTCCTGGACATCAGGATGCTCTGCTGGAGAGAAGATAAGGGCAGCGTTGGGGTAAGGCAGGTGTACAAGCAGGTCTGGTTTGGTTAAGAAAATTTGTTCTAGCCCTGGCTGGTGTGGCTCAGTGGACTGAGTGCTGGCCTGCAAACCACAGGGTCTTCGGTTCGATTCCCAGTCAGGGCATATGCCTGGAGTGTGGGCCAGACCCCCCAGTAGGGGGCGCACAAGAAGCAACCACATATTGATTTTTCTCTCCCTCTTTTCCCCTCCCTTCCCTTCTGTCTAAAAATAAAATAAATAAAATCTTTCTTAAAAAAAAGAAAAAAATTTGTTCTAGCTAATGGGCAATTTTGTCTCTGAAGCTTTCTGTGACAGTCTAAGGCAGAGGTGCCTCTTAATTTGTATAGAAAGGAAAGGGGGAGGAAGAAATGGTAAATATAAGCTAAAACTCCTACCACCTTCCAATTGCTTACCCACAGTAGAGGTATTATCATCCATGTTCTTCATCCTCAGCTCTTCCTCGTTAGGCCTGTAGGGCAGAGGAGAGAACGCATAGATCTGACACCCTGAGAGGCCAGTTCTGCCATCCACCAGCAACTTCTGAACCTAACATCTGTTGTTTTCTCTTCTGCTGCCTCCTTCTTTCTGGATTATAAAAGTCCTACACATTCATTGTAAAAAATTTACAAAATACAGGAAAGCATAGAGCAATAAAATGTGACATTAGCCAGAGGCAACCACCATTACCATTTTGGAAATTTTCATTCCAGACATTCTATCAAGGTGTTTAGATTCTGCAGATATAATTTCACAGCTGGTTTTGTCCATTTCACAGTAAGAAGCACCATTATATACTTCTGTAAACATTTGAAACGGCTGCTTCCTACTCCTATTATATGGACTCGCCATAAGGTATGTAACCATCCCCATCCTACTGAGCAGCTAGGTTATTTCCTCCGTTTCACTCCCACAAAGTAGGCTTCAGCAGAAATCATTAGGTATAGCTTTATGAACAACTTGGATCATTTCTTTAGGGTATCTTCCTGGCAATGGAGGAACCCATCTTTTTCAAGAAAGGGCAGGTGAGGACTGTAGGGCTCAAGAAGCAGCAAAAGGGAGAAAGTGCCTGAAGAATGAGAAAGAAGTTAGCAGAAAAGGAAGTAACCCAGGGTCATAGAATCCTGGGTCCCATTACCAACCCTCCACCCATCACCTGGCAAGGCACCTAACCTCCCTGAGCCTCACCCCCTCACCTTAAAACAGAGCACAGGGGATCCAGGATGAGCACACCAAGCACAGGCAGTCAAGAGAAATGAGGACACCAAGCCAGACACCAATGCCTGGCACAGATGAGAGGCTGAATCACCCGTAGATATTTGTTGGTCTTGATCCTCCTTCACCAGGCAAATCAAACCCCAAGGTCTGAGTGGCATAAGCCAAGTGTATTTCAGCAGTCCCTGCCAGGGATGCAGTCCCGAGGATCACGGGGAAATCACTGTTCTGATTCTCACCAATGAGTATCAAGTGCTTAGAGATTAAGGCAGTGAGGGAAACATTAGCTGAAATGTGCAGAGATCTGACGTGAGTTCAGGTAACTTGATGATGTTGACATTTCTGAAAATGGTTGCAATTTTTTTGAAAACACATAATCACAATTACCTTTACAGAAACAGAATATCACAGTAGTTACTATGGTGTTAGGCACTGTGCTAAGTGTTCCACACACACTATTAATTAAATCCTCACAGCAACCCTGAGATAGGTACTTTTAATCCTCTGAAATAAGCAGTGTTTTTTTAAAGATTTTATTTATTTATTTCTATAGAGAGGGGAAGGGAGGGAGAAAGAGAGGGAGCAAAAAAAATCGATCAGTTGCCTTACCCACATGCCCCAAAGGGGGACCAAACCCACAACCCAGGCAGGTACCCCAATCAGGAATCAAACTTGTGACCTTTTGCTTTGTGGAATGACGCCCAACCAACTGAGCCATACCAGTCAGGGTGGAAGTAAGCAGCATTATTATCATCTTCAGGATTATGAAATGGCAGCTGAGTAAATGGCTCAAGGTCAACAGCAAGGATCAAAACCCAGGCCTTTCTTCTAAGTCTACTCTCAACCAACAAACTGCTGCTACTTGGATGAGGGAGACTGAGGTCTCACTCCAACCCCATCTCCATTCCTTTCCAGGGGCAGAGCAGGGAGAAAGCAATGACAGACAAAATCCCTACCTCCTATTTCTTTCAGGTTTTTCTTTAGACCTGCCTTTTGCCCACATATTCATTCCCAGCTGCCCTGTCTTCATGGGACATGTGGCTAGGAAACCACCAGACACAGAAGCAACTGCAATAATTGCTTTTCATTAGCACCCTTGGGGAGGAAACTTGAACTGTGTACTTGGATCTCGAGTCTTGAAGCTCCGGAAGGAACCACCTGTCTTTCTCCATGAACCAGGGCTCATTTGCCCCACCAGAGATCTTTGGATGAGAATACTACAGGACCTGGAGTGGGTGACACCAAAAGCCCAGCCATCAACTCCTGCCCATCATGGATAAGAAAGTGGATTTCAAAGCAAACCAGCTTGGTACTGCACCAGTCCCCCCAGTGGCTCTAAAATCCAGATCTTTGGATTTTTGGCCCAATACGACTTCTGCTAACTTCGTTTGCTGGTGAAGTCTTTCATTAAAGAAAATGTCATCTTCCTAGATCTTCTACAGCAAGCCTCTTCAAGAAGACCCACAAAGAGACAGAAAGGCAGCCCTCCCTCCCAGGGGCAGGACTATACAAGTTGTCCCCTGCCATCTGGCCCAGAGCTGACATACATGACAACCAGGCTTTTAAAAGCCACTACAGTATCCTAGATGTATATGAAAGAGAAGGGGGTGGGGATTCAGGACAGAGCCAACCAGCAGGAAAAGAACTCCACAGTTCAGTTGAAGGAAGGAGAGAGAAGTAAAACAAACACAAAACAAATCCTTCAGCCCCCAAAGCATCTCTTCCATAACCAAGGAGGGTGAGAAGAGGAGCAACATCCAAATATCAGGTCAAGCAATTCAGCCAGCCCCAAGATCGATGAAGTTGGCAAAAGCACACAGGTCACTCTCTACCTCTCAAGTCAGAGATGAAAACAGGAGGCAAAAGCACCTATTGTTCACCTCCTCCCCCATGGGCCATTTTCACTGATACACCAAATCACTTGAAAACCTTCACATCTTTCAAAGCAACATCCTTCCCTTCTACAAATATAAAAAGTGAGGTTCAAGGAACCATGTCTGTACATTCACTAACTACACACTACACTGATAATACCCAAAGAGGTCTCCATTTTGAAGACGGTGTTTGAAACTCTGAGCTTAAAAATAAAGGAAAACCTAAATATCCTTGAACTGTCTTTTACAGTAAACACTCAAGGGCAGCTATGACTTTAATCAAAAGGATGGCGAGAGAAATGGAGTACCAATGTATACTGACTCACTCATCAGTAACAGAGAAGAAGTGTTCTTAGAAAAATAGAGAGGGAAAAGATTAAGAACAAAACTGTACCCCAGTGTGCTTACTAATTTTTGAGAAGGAAACCTGCTCTTTTGGCACCAGCCTCACAAATGCCACATGGTTGCCTCCTCAAGGGCAATGGGCAACAGTGGACTGGAACACACAGGCCAGGGGAAATTTTGGACACAAATACTTTAGTTGCTCATGAGAACTAATCAAGACTGTAGCCTAGAAGGGGCCTGCATGCAAGTCACCTGGGCATGAAAATTCTTCCTGCCATCAGGAAACTCAATGGCTGCTGACCTCAGACGACACCCAGAGAAACCAGGGGGTGAGATTTCAGAAAGAGGTGCCATCAGCCCCAGCCTAGGCCAGCCAAAACAGAAAAAAAGTGAATCTCCAGTCAGTCAGTGAGCGAGGGCTGACAACCCCCATGGGAAAAGAGCAAAGCAGACTTTCAGAGCACTCCCATCACTGCCATCACCACCACCCATGTCCTCTGTGAGCACCCCCAACGCTCATGTTTTCAGAGAACCTGGCCAGCCCAAAGTGGGTCACACAATAAAACCCAAAGGGAAACTCAGCAGACCCCAGCTCTCGTGCAGTCAACCTGAAGGTAAGGCTGACTATAGGGGGAGGGGGACGACAAGACAGGTGGCTTCAGAATTCAGAAACCTGCCCTTTGATACTGGGAATCCCAGTTACCCTGAGCCTTCTGCTTTCTGAAAAGCACAGCGTTTGAAGGGGCCTGTGAAAGCCACCAAGTTATGTGGGGCATTGCTCTGTCTTTCCCAGCTAGTCTGTGTCAGTGTCAATCTGGGACTTGGGGACAATCAAGCAGGGTGGAGAGAAGAGTTTATTGTTCTATGAGCTTCTTTTACAGCAGTAACTTCATTCAACCATGACCCACAGTTAAGAAATACACTGTACATCACAATCCAGCACAGCCCATGCATGTGTGAATACATATATACATGCTTAACTGAGAAACACTTACCTTTAGCACATTGTGATGCACTGATTATTCCCTATGCTATTTTTTAAGTGTTTGTTGGAATCCAGTAAATTGATCTCACATCTTAACCAAGGGTCATGACATGTAATTTTGAACACACTTGGCTCTGCCACCTACCAGCTGTGTGACCTAAACTTCTCTGTGCCTCAGTTTCTTCATCTGCAAAGAGGGAATAATAGTAATACCTACCTCAGAGAGCTAGATTGAGGAAATACGGGAAAATTGCCTATGAAGTGCTTAACAGTAATCCCCTCTACTTTCCCACTGAGGGAAACTGAGGCTCTAAAAAGGAAAGTAACTTGTCCAGCATTGCCCAGCTGGTAAGACATATCACCTAACCTGATACAGCAGTTAAAAACTGGGCCACTAGAGCAGGACTGCCCCAGCACAGAACCCAGCTCTGCCACTTTCATACATGTGGCCTCAGTCCCACATCCTTAACCATGTTGCCCTACTAGTTTTCTGAGGAATAAAAGAGGATCACTTTTATACTAAGTCCTCACTCTCCAGACAACTAAAGATCACCCCTGGCCCATCCTGTTTTGACTTTGATTGTTCTGGTTTCCCCTGAGGCTACCAACTTGGTAAGTAGGTTGGGTTCCCATCCATTCAGTATAGGTGCACCTAAAAAGTCATTGAGGCCTTACTGTGCATCCGCCCAGTGACAGATCCTGGAGACACAATGGTGAGCAAATCAGACTAGGAAGCTTACAATTTACTGTGAAGGAAGACATAAAAAAAATACTCACACTCATTCTTTCAACAAACATTTATTGAGTACCTGTTAAGTGCCAGGCACCATGGCAGGCCCTGCAGGAATACAGAGGTGAATAAAAGTAGACCATGTCCCTACCCCTCACGGAGTTTACAGTCTAGCAGGGCAGAGGGTCATCCAATAATCCCCTAATGAAGGTCTAACTACAAACTGAGGTCAGTGCCTTCTGAAAAGGAAAGAATGTCCTAGAACAAGGGGACCCTGGCCCACACTACATTTCAGGAAGAGCTTAGGATGCTTAGAAGGAAAACAAGCAAGGGAGGGGTAGGGGAGTGAGAAGCTGCTCAGAACACTTTGCAGGAAGTAATGGATTCAATCTTGAACAAGTGGAGTTTGAGGCATCTTTGTAACACCAGCCAAGTGGAGACACTGAGGTTGAATGTGTGAGGCTAAAAGAAAGGGCAAGGAAAAAGAGGAGGACCAGGGAGTTAAGAGGAAAAGCAGCAGAGTGTGGTCCCAAGGCAAGGGAATAAAGTGTTTTAAATAGGAGTGCTCAACCACTTCAAGAAGAAAACCAAAAACCTTCCTATGAAATATGAGGTACAGTGGGCTGAAGCAAGTGGAAAAGCAAGTGTAGGAAACTCTTTAGAGGGGGGTCAGAAATGAAGGGAAGGATGATTAGGTGCTGGCCAGGAACAGTGTGGACAGAGGTGGGATCAAAGCACAGATTTGTAAGGCAGTAGAGATGCTGCCATGTATAAAGGCTAATAGAGGATTGGGTAAGGAACAGTGAAAAGCTGCTAGGAAAGAAATAGAAACTGATTATGTCAGGTTCTGGAGCAAATGGAAGAGAATGGAACCCAGAGCACGAGTGGAAGAACTGGTGTGAGGGAAGAAAAAGCCCCCTCCTACCCTGTAACACAAAAGAGAGAAATCAGTTTGCAGGCATGGGGTTTGCAAGTTGTGGGGAGTTCCACTCTTATGGCTTTTATTTGTTTCTTTGTATTTTTTTGAAGCAGGAAGTAAAGTCTGAATGTAAAGAACATTTGAAAGAAATACATCATGGAGGAGACAAGAATGGATCATAAAAATAGAACTGTTAGGCAGGGTGGAAAATGATCCTGAATTTGTGATGATGCCCACCTGCTCTACTACACATCCTCTAACAGGGCTCGCCTGCTTGGCTGATGGGTGCTATGAAAAAACCGGGCCTGAGGACATTGGAATGAACAGGCTTCCCAGAAGAAGCACTCGTAGAACTGAAGGATCGAAATGAGGAGACTTCAGTGGGCACAGGACCAACATTCCTAGTGACGAAAGCAGCATGGGCAAAGGCCCTGATGCAGGAAAGGGGAAAGATCTTGGAAAGATCATGATGATAGGAGCTCAGAAGGCAGAGGGAAGCATGAGATGAGACTAGCAGCCAGAGACCAGATTGGGGGAGAGGGAAGGAGGTGCCTGAAGGCCATGCTGAGGCTTTCTTGGTCTTTGTTTTTAAGAATACGATACCTCCTAAGGGTGTTAAACCAAGGCAGACCGGGAGGGTTCCTCCCCACACCAACCCTGGGACTTTGGACTTGGGGAACCTCAGTTTGCTGAAGAAAAAAAGAGATAAATCAGTCTATCTCACACCAGAACATTGAAAGGATTCGATGACACTTTGCATGCAAATAGCCAAGTGCCTAGACCTCTTCCAGGTCTCAAATGACAAGCCCTCTGTACCTGTCCCTTTCTACCCAGTTCCACCACAAGCCCTCTGACATCTTGGTACCAGTCTGCATCTTTATCTTTGTATGAACCTAGGACTGTGCCCAGCACATAGTAGGCCCTCAATAAATGCTTGCTGATGGATCATCTCTAAATCAAGGGTTATCAAAAGCCTCGTCAAGGCAACTCAGGGAATGTAGCCATTTCAGTTTCTGAGCTGTATCCCGATGGCTACCATCAATTTCTCCCGTGCTTCCCTGTGGCTGCACCTGGTGCACAGTGGGCCTGCAGCCATCACTTCCTGAATGGGAAGACCTCTATGACAGGGCTCCTGCAGGTTAAGGCTATCCTCTGAGATCCTCCATCATTTCCAAGAGGACTGAGTCTCAGGGGGCAGCTGTTCTTCAACAGCGCTCCAACTCATCGGCAGCATACAGGTTTTAAAACAATAATAAGTTGAAATGTACTCACCAAGAAAGCCACCGACCTACAAAGAAAATCTTATCGCTGATCTTGCAATGAGCACCAACCTCCCTTTGCAAGAGCTGAGATCAAAAGATAAAGAAGCTATCAAAAAGCCATCTGCCCACTTAAAATAATATCACAAGTCATGTTAGGAACCACAGACCTGGGGCCAGATACCAAAACAATTGTCTGAACGGGCTGTTTCAATTTCTCCTTAAAACCACCCATGTATTTTAAAAGAAAAACACCCTCTCCACCCACCTTGGCCCTGCAAGCTTTTGATTTCTCTGTTCCCTTCCTTTCACACTCTAAAATGACCAAACTCCATTACTCAAACTGTTGTGTCTTACAGACAGGGCTCCCACGACACCCAGCTGGGATGATGACTTGGAAAAAGTTAATTCTGGGACACTGGAACAGCTCAATATCTTGGATCTGGGTGGTGGTTACACAAAGGCACAGATATGTAAAAATCCACCGAGCCCTACACTTAAAATCAGTACACTTTATGTAGCTATCTCTCAATAAAGCCAAAACAAAAAAACAAAAACACAAGAGCAAAGCATAATAACATGATAGAAACAACAGGAGCAAAATGCAGAATTTGCCCTGAATCCTACCAGGCCTTCAAAAGGAACCATTTTTTAAAAATTGCCCCTGGTCCCGTCACTCACTAGCTGAGTGAAACTGAATGAACTGCCTTACCTCTCCGAGCTATCTCTTTCCCCTTCTATTAAATAGGCATAACCATAGCACTTATAGCACACAGCATGCACAGCAGCAGGACGCAAGAGAATGGACTTGAAGCTCTTAGCACAGATATTAGTACATGCTGGCCACTGTTATCTTTTGCAGCTACCACCAAGCTTCAGTTACCTTGCCAATGTTTGCTGCGTCCAACCCAACCAGACTGTCATTCTCCTTTAGCAGATGAGAATACTGAGGCAAGGACACACAGCTAGTGAAAGGCAGAGCAGAGTTTGGGAGAATCCAAGGAACTGTATGTGTGATTAAGTATTGACACTAGCTCACCCCTATATGGCACTACTATGAGCCAACCTAGGTTCTTTTACCCATCTCCTGTGAAGAAGGTATAATTATTTCTGTTTTACAGATGAGGGTACTGAGACACAATGCAGTTGGCCAAGGTTACAAGGCCAATATAGAGGGCAGATCTGGGACTTGAACCCAAGTACTGATGCCAGAATCTATACTCTTAATTAACACTAAGGAAAGCCATGCTGCTTGCCCCCTTAGACTAAGTTTCAGATTACTATGGGTCTCACAGGTTAGTAAGGGGGTGCTTGCGTGCTTGCTCAAGTACCCAGGCACATCTGCCCACCAACTGAGCTACACCATTCTGAACAACTCACAGCCCAAAGCCCTGCCAGGACCACAAACATCCTGCAGCCAGAGGCTACTGATCCAGTATATACAAGGTCCAAAAAGCACTTTCCCATGCCCATTTCCAGTCCTCTATTAGCAGGGAAATGTATGTTATTTCCCACACGTGCATGAATCTACTTATCCTAGACTAGACTTGCTGACCCCAAAAAGAATCAGGCCTATCTGCTAGAACTTGAAGAATTCAAAACTTTATAGAGAAAACCTAGGAGAATCTTGTCTCAGGGCCTTTTGGGGTTAAGTGGCTCTTTTTACCAGGTGGCATGGCAAAAACAAAGGACAAGAGCTTCAAGTCCAGGCCCATCTGATTCTGCTTCTGCCATAGCCAATGCCTCCCTGTGCAAGGACGGGCTCAGCCAATCATCTCCACAGGAAGCCTCAGACTTGATTAGAGGATAACAGTAAAGAGTGCACAGGCTTCAAGGTTAGTCATGGCTGAAATGGAAAAGCCAGGCACCATCACTTCGTTTCTCTCTGGAGCCCTGGTTTCCTGCTCTGTCAAACGGGGATCAGATTCCCTGCCCCATACCTAGCAAGGTCCCTCGTCCACACTACCACGTCTCAGCAGTTCTCTATACTCCATCACATGGCCTATCATTCACAAGTTCATTCCCACCTCAGGACCTTTGCACTTGCTGTTCTGCCTATAATACCCTTGCTCCCATGTGTGCATATCTGCTCTTCTTTATAATTCAGTACTCAGTTTAAATGGCACCTCCTCAGTAAAGTCCTCCGTTTCCTTTTCTACAAACTCTCTTCCTCCATATCTGTGGATGATTCTTATAATCATACAGGACTCACCTCCTCAAAAGCCTTCCCTGAATACCCTAAGATAGATATTCCCTCCCAAACTTTCTCCACTTACTCAATTTTACTTTCCTCTCAGCAGCTAACTTTATCCCTGTATTTTTTATCTGGTTGCTTTTTTTCCCCAATTGTCTCCCATAGGAACCTGTATGATCCTTGAGGGCAGGAAAGATGTCTTGTTCAGGGATTTACAGTAGAATTCCATAAACGAATGAATAAAACCCCAGTAATACAGAGCCTAGCACATGTTTGGCCTCTCATTACTCTTTGACTGACTGGCTGAATGTGCCCTCCTCCCTGTCCTGGAGAGCAGGACCTAGGGATTCCTGGGTCAGGATGTTTGTCTGCCATCCTGGACACAGCCCTGCGTTGGCGGAGGTGGCGCTGGCAGACATTACCTGCGCCTCACCGGCTTCATGCAGCTCTTCAGCTGCCTGACCTCAGCCTCCACGGGACCCTGGGACTCGGGCTGTGGCTCCAGCTGCGGCAGCTGCTGCTGCTGGGGCAGCCCTTCAGCATCAGTGGGTGTGGGAGCGGGTGCGATCCGGAGCAGGACTGTGTAGTTTCGGCCGTGGTTGTTGGCCCAGAAAGTGCCCTCAGGCGTCTCATAGCGCACCACGAAGTCCAGGCGCGCCCCATCACCCGCACCCTCAGCAAAGGGCAGCTGGAAGGCAAAGCGGTCGGTGCTGCCGCCGTCATCGGGCGAGGATGCGGACGCCTGGCCAGAGACCAGGCCAAGGCCTGGATCCAGGATGGGATCTCCTGTTCCTGGTCCTCCCGCTCCTGCCCCCGGCGGGTTGCGCGGAACGTAGCGCGCTGGGTGGTCGCAGAAAGAAGCCCAGCCGTCGTGTGAGGCCCGCACGTGCACCGCCTTCTCGAAGGAGCGGTTCAGCACGCGCACCAACCCGCGCAGCACAGGTGGGCGCCCCCCCGGCACCCACACCCCGGCAACCCCGGGGACCGCTCCAGGAGGCGGCAGCAGCGCCTCCAGCTCCACCATGACGCGCCCCAAGCGCTCCAGACGGCCCGGTGCAGGCGGCAGCGAAAATGTGGGCACCAAGTAAAAACCCCCGCCAGCGGGGACGGGGCACAGCGGTGAGGGCTCGAGGCAAGCCTCCTCTTCCTCCTCCCCTTCATCCCCATCCTCGCCATCGTCGTCCTCGTCAACCCCGCCGCCATCGCCATCTTGCCCGGCCACCGCCGCCATCTTGCCCGCCCCAGGCCCGCCCCATGGCCGGTAGCGGCGCAGCTGCGCCAGCGGCAACCCCAGGGCCTCATCGGCGAACAGTACCCTCCGCGGGGCCACCGCTGCCTCGACAGAGGTGCGGGGCTCGCCCGCGGCCGGCGAGGGGGGCGCAGGAGGCCGCACCGGGGGCTCCACAGGGGCCGTACGCGCCATATCGGCGGCGGCGGCGGCACCGACGGCACCGGCGGCGGTACCGGCGGGGGCAGGGCCTGAAGGGGCTAGCAGCCAATGGGAAGGCCCAAGCGAGGGTAGGCAGCTAGATGAAGACAAGTGTATCAGACATCCAATGGGGAGCCGCGCATCGGTGACGTAGGCGGTGAATCAAGTGCAGGAGAAGCACACAGCCAATAGGAATGCCCGAGAGTGAGCGGTGTAGGAGGCAGGATGATCGGTTACTCAATGGGGAGGACTGAATGGGGGTGGTGTAGGGTCTGAGATAGAGAAGTAGAACAGCTAATGAAGAAGTACGAGCGGGATTGTCATCTGGACGGCGAGGAAAATGGAATAGCTACAGGCGATGGGGGCAGCAGGCAGCGAACAGAGAGGTCCAAAAAGTAGGAGATCCCAGGATTGCGTAGGCAGGTAGTGGGATGGAAGCTAGAGAACAACCAATGGGGAGTCACGCGCCAAAGGCGTAGAGAAGGGGTGACGATAATGGCCAATAGAGATTCTTGTGAGCGTGCACAAGCCTTCAAGGGGCGGTGCCAGAGCGGAATTAGCCAATATGGAGGCTGCAAGAAGCCGGAGAGGCGGTGTATGAGTACCTAGGTGGCGGAACAGGAGGGGCAGAACCAATTGGGGTGGGTGGTGAAGGCAGGAGCAAGGAAGAGAGATGGCAGATAGCCAATGAGGGAGCCAGAGCTAAGTGGAACCTTCAAAGGGCAGTGCGAAGTGACACCAGGGCGAGACGTGAAAGAGCAGAGCCAACCAGAGTGTTATAGGTGGTGTGAAGGAGAGGATGAAGAGTCAATAAGGAAGCCAGAGGAGAGGACAGTGCGTAGGAGTCTATGGGCTGTAGGGTAGTCAAGAAACAGAGCATTTACCTTCTCCTTAACCCTCCGTGACACCCCAAGCTGTGAATCCCCACAGCCCCTGAAGACTTAGACTGCACCCTAGTGTGAGATCTAAGAAAGCAAAACGGACTCTCCTGTCGCAGTTACTGGAGGTCTTTGGCCCACCTCCAAGCCTTTGCTTGAGTGCCACTAGCCAAGAATGCCCCTAATTGTCATCCTCAGCATTCTCCAGGACTTGGCGCCATTACTGAATGAATGGCCAAGTGAGAAATTGAACTTTTTGGGGAGATTAGCTTTTTCTAACCAGCTCAGCAAAAACACTGAGCCTGGCTATGCCACCAAGAGTAGATTGGGCATGTTGGTAGACACTGACTAACGTAATCACAAATCCAAGCCTTGTCTTTCTTGCCCAGCTTGGCCCTCCATACCTTACCTGGCCTCACCTCCTTTCTGTCTCCATCTCTTCTACTGTTCCGTCTTCCGAGAGCACTGTTTCTTCTGCTTCCTCCATCTACTCAACTCCTTCCACTCTCCCTTTGAAGTCTCACCTCCTGTGGGAACTGAAGTGTAGCTTTTTTCCACTAAACATGTCCAATCATACATTTCCCCTCCATCTTGGGAGGATTTACTGAACACCTACTGTATGCAAGGTTTTGACCCACAGCATCCCTAGGAGGAAGACAGTCTCCCCAGCAGCCACCTTCCTCCCCTTCCCCCATATGTCTCAGTGTCGAAGGGTCATGAGTCAGGGAGGAATATGTTCAACTGCACATAAGAGAAAAATCATGAAATAATGGGAGCTTAAATGAGATAGAACTTTATTTTTTATCACCTAAAAGTCCAAGCTGATAAGTAATCCAGGGACTCCTTCCTGCCTACCCAGTTAGGGCATTGTCTGTGTCCAAGTCTAGCCCCCAGACTCTCATCCTTCAACAGATCCTATCAGCTCTCCATTTACAATATTTCCCAAATCCACTTTCCTTACCCATTCCACTGCCAACACTGTCATCAGTCATTTGAACTATTGAAGTAGCCTCCCTCTCTCTGATCCCTCTGCTTCTACCCTCACTCCTATATTCAGTTCTATACTCAGCAATCAGAGGAATCCTGTTAAATCCCAAGAAAGTTCATGTCTCTCATCTGCTCACAATTCTCCTGTGGACTCCTCCCCACTCAGAATAAAATCCAAAGTCCTCACCATGGGCTATGGGATCTTGAATTAGCTAACCCCCCATCCTTGTCTACTCTCTGACCTCACCTCCTACCCCTCTTCCTCTCATTCATACTACTTTGACCATACCGACCTCCATAATAGACCTTAAGCAAATCGGGCATACTCCCACCTCAGAGCCTTTGCACTCGCTATTTCCTCTGGAATTACTCATATGTCTACATGGCTCCCTCCCTTATTTCCTTCAAGTCTTTGTCAAAGGCCCCCTTCTCTGGGGATTTTCACCCACCACTTCATTTAATCCTTCCCATTGTCCCTCAGAATACTTCGTGCAAGAGGATGTAGTCCAGTACAGAGAAGAGGTGGTGAACTCTACCCCTCTCTGCCTACCTGACCCCCAGCTCTCACTCTGCAAGGATCCTGTCTCTCTGCAGCAGCAGCAGCAGCACACCTCCCCACCCTGAGGCCCACTCAGGTAGCCTCCTGGGACTCTTTGGGCCACTGATGTCACTCAGTTTTCCTCCTATTTTTCTTGTCCCTCCTCTGACAGTAAGGGAGAGATTGTCTGAGGGCATAAGAGGGGTTCATCCCATACCTCTAACCCTGAAAGAGAAAACCAGCCCCTTCTCAGGAGGGGCAGGACCTAGGGCAGAGAACAAGACCTTGGCTTCTAGAATTGGCCTGGTTAATAGTTGCACAGCAGATGTAAGAAATGTTCAGGCCCAAGTCCACAGAGAGCAAGGGGTAATTAACCTTGGGTACATCTCTAAAGTTAGCTTCCCAGGCTCCTTTTTGACAAGCACAGTCCTCCCCCATCTCTTGCTCCCAACTATAAGCCACATCTTTTAAGCCCCTGATGTACAAAGGGTCCCTACAGGTCTCAACCTGAGGACCTCATCCCACTTTGGTGCATCCCCTGGATGTCTGGCACTCAGGCCATCTTTGGGTCACAGATGTGTCCCACCAACTCAGAAGCCTCAACCAGTGAAAGTTTTGTTTTGAACTAATGGTAGGGAGGGTTGGGGTTTTTTTAATTGTCATTGTAGGCTGATATTTTTAGAACTTTTTTTTCTATTCACCTTTTTTTTTTTCTTATCTTCACAAAGCCATACCATCAGGCTCCCTCTGGGCTTTTCCAGAAAGGTGAGTCTGAGTTGAGGAAAGAGGCTCTCCTTTTTTTTTTTTTTTTGAGGGCTTGGGAGGTGAGGGGCAGAAAGGAGGCAAAGTGGTAAAGGGGTGGATCTTGGCTACTACGTTTGTACCATGTGAATAAAAAGACATTTCCAATTTTTCTTTCCCAGGCCTGAAACCACTCTTGCAGATGGGTTGGAGTGAACAGTGGATGACAGAATCCCAGGCCATGCAGGGTACGGGGGAGCTGGGGATGGCAATTTTCAGCCATGGCCTGTCAGGAGAAGCCCCTGGACACTGGTCTTCCCTGTTGAGCATTGGTTGGAGTGAGTGCTTGCTGAGGCGAGGAAATGCAGCCACCAATTCTTGGACAACCTTAAAACTGCACAACCTTCAAGCCCCCCAGAGGAATCTCAGAACCTCCCTGTAACTGCATCCTAGAATTTAAAATCTGAGAATGTTGGGCTCAAGGAAACTTGGGAGTTTCAAAGCCCGGTACCAAGGAAGGCAGAGCCTCCATTCACCAGCTCTGTGATCTGGAACAAGGTTTTTGACTACTTTCTGCATCTTCTCCACCTGTATAATGGCCATGATGACAAGATGGACCTCAACAGGCTTTGGTGAGAATTGAATGTGACCATTTCCAAGAAGTGTTCAGCACCGAGTCTAGCACATTGAGAATTCAAGATAAATCTCAGCTACAGGGATGTTGGCAGATATTTGAAATCCTAAAACCTTGGAAAATTGGATTTTTTTTTGAAGTAGAAAATCACAAAGGCTGAGGGCCTCAGCAGCATCAGGCCATGGTGTCCCTGACTACGTGAGAATTGGGCTCTGTGAGGATGGGTGCATTAATGTTGGGGTCCTGGTCAGGACCTTCCCTGTAGGGTGGCCTCTGGGTCAGAGCTCTCAGGCCCTGAGACATGATAAAATGAGACTTTACTCCCTGTCCTCACCCAGTGATGCTCAGTGGATTCTGGAAGCCAGTGGTTCTCAGACTCTTTGATTCTGTTAATTGCAGGAGGTGGCGAGGACTCCCTGCTTTTTTCTTCATGACGTAACTTCTATACCTCTCACCCTCTGTGGAAAAATGAGTTGCAAGTGTGTCCAGAGCTCCCCCACTGTGGGCAGTAAGACTGGTGATGACCGTATCAATTCTGCCTACGGGGAAACTGAGGCCTGGAGCAGGGCAAAGCCTCTGGAAACCCACCTTTCCCTGGTGTTTCCTATTCACACACGGGGCTTTAGTGCCTCTCTTTTCCCAGAGACCCTCAAATATCCTCTCATTCACAGAGTAGTATTTCTGCATGCCTGTGACGCCCCTGTGATTTGAGTTCTTTTCCCTTGTCTTTTTTCCTAACTCTACACACTTTTGTTTTAAAAACTGTGGTTTCTCATGAGTCCTGTTATCTCATTGATACCTCTCACCTCTGTGGTGAGGGGAAGAAATCATATTTTCAGATGAATCTTAAAGGGCAAAGAAAAAAACCAAAATTTCCGTTTAAGTCTCATAATCAAGAAGAGGAGAAACAGAGCAAGAGAGAGAGAAAAAACTATGAGAACCCCCCCACCCGGTGATTATCAGCGCACACAGTCATCGAAAAAAAAATTGGATTATTAGAAGAGAGAGGTCTGTGGCTTCCACACCGTGGGTTTTCTTCTCGGTATAAAAGCAAAGTTGTTTTTGATATGTGACAGTTTCCCACAAGCCAGGCTGATCCTTTTCTGTCAGTCCACTTCACCAAGGTGAGTGTCCCCGCTCTCCCCCACCAGATGCAGGTCCAGTGGAAGAGATGACAATGAGGTAGGCACTGGAGGGCCGGGGTCCTCCAGTATAGTCCAAACGCATGCAGCTACTGTGGTCCTGGTCAGGTAAGGGTCTTTTTTACAGTAATAATAGTAATAATAAATGCCAGAAAACTGATAGATAAAGTACTTAATCAATGCTTGGGTGGAGGCAAAGATAAGTAAATTGATATGTTGATAGGTAGGATTTTTTTAAAGATTTTATTTATTTATTTATTATTAGAGAGAGGGGAAGGGAGGGAAAAAGAGAGGGAAGGAAACATTCATGTGTGAGAGAAACATTGATCAGCTGCCTTTCATATGCCCCTAACTGGGGACCTGGCCTGCAACCTAGGCATGTGCCCTGACGGGGAATCAAACTGACAAACCTTTTGGTCTGCAGGCCGACGCTCAATCCACTGAGCCACACCAGTCAGGGCAAATGTTTAAAATATGTCAACTGCCAATCTTTATGAATTTCAGAGCTTTAAACAACTTGAAACACTGTCTAGGTATGCCTGGAAATTTCAACTACATCTCTCACCTCTCTTCATCTCTTCTCTCTCAGTATCTCCCATCCCTCTGTCTCAATTTGCCCTGTCTCACTCATTCTGTGTTTTTCTGCTCCTCTATTTCTCTGTTTTTCTAACACTCAGAATCTCCATCCTTCTGTGTTTATCTGCTCTGAGCATTTTCCCTGTCTGTTTCCTCCATCTTGACCACACTCCTTCAGTCTCTTTTCCTCAGTCTTTCTCCCACCATCTCACCAGCTCCCTTGTCTTGTCTCCCTCTGTCTGCCTTCCTACCCAGCATACAGCACAGAACTTTATACACTATTATTGGCACTGAATAATAGTGTGTTGAGTAATGCTCATAAGGACACTTAAATTTTATAAGAATGAGCATCAATTCTGTTTGCTCCGATTGAAGGTGGATTGTGAGCTATTGGGTCAGGCTCAGGACTTAGCTGAACTTGTCCTTGCACTATATGAAAGGAGACCCTCCTATGGGACACTTCATGCCATTGTCAACCATGGTTTAACTGTGTGGTCTTAGTCCCAGGATCATGCGCGCGCGTGTGTGTGTGTTTGTGTTTGTCCAGAGTCCATGTCCAGGAACAGAACAGGCTGTTCAAAGCTGGACTGAGCTTGTCTCTGCAGGCTTAGCAAGTGCTCACTAAGTGTTAGCTGTTAGTATTTCTTAAATGAAATTAGAATCATGCTATCCATTGGCTTTGTTCCTGCTTTATTCAATAAATAGGAGCACTTTTGTAGATCACTAAGAAATTGTTTCAACATATGATCTTTCATGGCTGTCAAAACTGACCTCACATTGGCATGAACCATAATTGGTTACACCAAATGCCCATGTTTGGATATTTGGGTTGTTTCTAGTTTTTCCCAAGATCATCCCTGATTAGTTCCTTGGATTCCTGAAAATGGAGTTGCTGGGACAAAGGGTGTGTACATTTTTAAGGTTTCTGACCTTCTCTGCAAATTGTTCTTCCAAAAGGTTGTCCTGTTTTATGCTTCCTCTACTCAAGGTAACCTGGGGTGGGTATTATCATTTTCTAATCCTTTCTCAACATTACAGGTAAGAAAAAATACTACCACAGTGTTGAAATTTACATTCTTTGATTATTTATACTATTTATTGACCATTTATGCTTTTGGAGGGTCTGGTGTCCTTAGTCCTAATAGGGTGTTCATCTTTCTTCTTATTGATTTATCACATTTAGAAAGGATATGAATGTCCTATCAGCCATATATATATATATCAAATATTTGCTTTTTCTATTTGTTCACAGTGTTTTGTGGTACTTGTGATGTTTTTATATAGTCAAATAGTTTAGTCTTTTCTTCTGTGGTTACTGTCTCTGGCTTTGTGCTTAGAAAGTCCTTTCCCACTTGAAAATGAGATAAATGTTCACATGTGTTGGCTTCTAGTCTCTTTTATGGCTTCATTTTTTCCATTTACTGTAGAGATTAAGACTGTCTGGGACAAACCAACACTTACCCCAACCCATCTGTGTGAATTTTAACTAGGTATTTAAATTCTCTGTACCTCCATTTCCTTGTACATACTGTGATGGTTATAATAGTACCTACCTCAGAGATGGTTGTGAGGATTAAATCTATTAACCATATTAAGTACTTAGCATAGGGCCTGGAATATAATAAACACAAGGTCCATGTCAGACGTTATTGTTTATCTTTTTAATGGATCTAGAATTTATTTTAGTATATATGATGATGCTGACATTTCAAACTGGGCAGGAAGGGGTTAGTGGGAAAATGGACTGATTATTCATTCAATAACTTTATTTTTCCATTAATTATCCCAGAAACATGGGTTAACCAATCTATCCTACACTGTCCCCCAGTTTGAAATGCCACTTTCATCACAAATTCCATTCCCTCTAGCCGTGGGTCTGTGTTTGAGCTTTCTATTCTGTTCTGTTCCTCAGTATCTGCTTTTATACCAGAACTACACCGCTTTGCTGGTTGTTGCTTTGCAATACAATACAATACAATACAATACAATACAATACAATACAATACAATACAATACAATACAATACCATATCATACCATACCATACCATACCATACCCAGACCTGGGTGTAGCGCCCATCTTGCCCTTTGTTATTCCTCATCATTTCAGGCAGCATCAGTTCCTCCAGCCAGAGGCCAGCAACTGTTCTTATTTGGGGTACCTCTCTCTCTCTCTCTCTCTCTCTCTCTCTCTCTCTCTCTCTCTCTCCATACACACACACACACACACACACACACACTCTGTCTCTCCTTTTCTCAGTGTCTCTCTCATTCTCTTTGTCTCTACTATTTGTCTATCTCTGTCCCACATCAGGTCTCTCCCATCTCTTTCTATATCTCTTTTTCTCTGTGTCTCTCCCTTCCCCTTTATCTGTCTCTTTGTTTCCATCTCTATGTATCTCTGTATATCCCTGTCTCTCAGTCCCCTTGATAGAGGGGCAATTGTCAACTTGAAGCCCTATAGACAACTAACAACTCACCCTGACACAGGGTGGAAGGGCCCTGGCACTCACCTACTCCACATTTCTCCCTTTCCCAAGAGGAAGAAATTGAGGCCCAGAGATGGGTGGGAGGGCCTCTCCCAGGTCCTCAGAGATATAGTGGCAGAGTTGAGACCCAAGCTTAAATTTTAGGACTCTCAGTGGAACCCTGGCTCTCTTACTCTCCCCAACTGTGGGTTTCAGTTACCTCTCAGCATCTATGAGGGGAGCAAGGGAACCTGGGCTGCTCCCCAGATGCTGCCATTCCCCATTCTGCCTTCTCACAGGTGGAAATTTCACTGAATCAGGAGGATCCATGGTCACAGTGTGGGGCTCAGCTTCCCAAGAGCTACACTGGGTGGAGTCCTGGGGCGCCATGGGTCAGAAGGTCTTGTGGGAAAAGGGTGGTGTTACTGGGAGGACATCAGTCAGTGGGTCTAGCTATGGACAGAGTTCAACCATGTCCCCATAGTTAGCACTGGTTCCTGGGAACCTCCACCCCAGGGTCCTTCCAGAGAGCCTAGAGGTGGGATCTCTACTGGCAAAGGCCAGGGCTCTTCCACCGTGAGGCCCTCGCCAAAGGTGTGCCAGCCTCAATCTCCCCTGTCTTCTCTCCCCATCTCTGGCAGAGTGGCTGTGATTCTGGGAACAATGTCCCAGAATGGACAGGGAGATGGAGGCCCTGCAGTGTCCATTCACTGATCACTGACATTTGACTAAGTGTTTCATGTGCATTGACTTTGGAAGATGGATACTGTTATTGTCCCAGTTTACATATGAGCCTGAGGAGAGTTGTAGCTGGTTAGTGGCAGAGCCTGGCCCCAGGCTGGGGGAAGGAGAGGGGGTAATTCTGCCTTCACAGAACATAGGAGGGAGGCCAAGGGTAGGTTTACCACAGTTCCAGGCCTGGTAGGTGGGAGGCCCAATGAAGTAGTGAGCTTTCTGTCCTTCAGAGAGTTCCAGTGAGTTTGAATACCAGGGACGTTGGCCTTCACATACTGAGAAGTTGGCCTTATGGGTCCCAGAGAGTCTGTGAGTTTGAGATTCTGGGATCCTTTGAATCTAAGAAATGATGTTCTGTGATTCTGAGGTTCTGGCATAGTACTATTCAAAGACCCTGAGGGTCCCAGTATCTGTGGGATATGCATGGCACTCCCTAAGCATCAAGTCTTAGACCTATTCTTGACCAAGAAGGGCCAGGTCTGCAGGGCCCAGGGCTTGTCATGGTGGCCAGATGGACGTCACTCACCACATCCGCCAGCACCCACATCACCACACCTGAGCCAAGCCAGCTGCAGGATGGGCCAGCCAATTCTCGGAACGAAACCCGTGGGGTGGGGTGTCTGCCCCTTTGTCTTCCTCCTTGCTGCCGATGAAGCCCAGTGCATCCGGCCGCCATGACGTCAATGGCGGAAAAATGTGGGGAAGTCAGAGGCTCTGACAACAGGGCCCAGATGCAGACCCCGATATGAAAACACAATCTATGTCCCAGAAACATCCTCCATGCGTCTTCTGAGAAATAGTCAGAAAGGGACGCCCCAACAAACAGTGCAGGAAGCTGGCTGCCCAGCCTGGCCCTCCAGTACCCCACCACTAGACAGATCATATCCATGTCCCCTTTCTGAGAATCTATCTCTCCTTCCCTGAGTCAGGCCATTCCAGATGTGTTTGGGTAGGAGATTCCTTACAAAGCCTGGTCAAGTGTCCAGGCAGCTTCAGAAGTGACAATAGGCCAGCTCTGTGGACCAAGTCAGAGTAGTGGAAAACATCCACTCACTCACCAAAATTGGTACTAGTTTGCTCCAGCTTCTGTAACAAAGTACCACAAACTGGGTGACTTAAACAGCAGAAATTTATTGTCTCAGTTATGGAGGCCTGAAATCCTAGATCAAGGTAATGACAGGGTTGGCTCCTTCTAGGGCTTTGAGGAAGAAAGTATTCATGCCTCCCTCATAACTTCTCATGATTTGCTGAGAGTTATATATTTAGATTTTCACCCCCACCTCCCTCAGCACCACAGCTCTGACAACCCCCATGGACTCATAGCAAAGAAAGGAAGGAGCAACTTCTCCCCCAGAACCCTTCTTGTACTCCCTTGGGCTGTTCTCGGCAGCTATGTGCCCAACCCTGTGCTGTGGGGTGGGGCAGGGAGACACACACACACAGCCCCATAGCAGGGTACATGTTATACACACACCCTTCTGGAGAAAGAAGTGGAGCTCTCAAGTCACCATGAGATTATGGAACACTGCACCTACGTGTCCCCTTCAATAAAATGGAGATTGGACTAGGCATTCCCTTCCAGCTCTGACTTCCTTTCATGCTAGGATTACAGGATCATGAGAAACCAAGGCCCTGCCCTTGGGGAGCATGGGGTTCTGGAGCCATTATGGTGAACTTTCTGGATTGGCCTTGGATAGGAAAAGAGAAAGAAAAGCAGGCATTCCAGGCAAGCCAAACAGCATAAGCAAGGTCTTGGAGATCAGCTGGGGATAAATTCCAGTGGGGGCTGAGCCAAGGAGCTTCCACAGGCACCAGGTCAAGAGAGATAGTCTCTCCTTCCCTCTGGCACCCTCCATGCCAGTTCTGTGCAGGGCAGAGCCCAGAGGTTACCAGACCCTAACCCTGCCTGAGCTCCAGACTCCTATACCCATGTGCCCACTCAGCATTTCCACTCATATGTGTAATGCCAGACTCTTCATGTCCATTCACACCTGGATCATCACCCCTGTACCCAGCTCCCCTCATCTCCCCCATCTCACATCACATCAGCTCTGTCCCTCCAGCTGCTCAGGCCAGTACCCAGAAGTCACCTTGACCCTCCCTCTCTTACCCCCAGATCCAAGATACCAGAAAATTCTCCTGACTCTACCTTCCAAACATGCTCAGAATCTACCCACTTCTCACCATCTCCACTGCTACTGTCCTGGTCTGTGCCACCATTATCACTTACCTAGCCTGTTGCTGTTGCATCCTCACTAGTTCCCTGTGTTTGTCCTCGCCTTCCTAGAGTCTGTCCCTCTCACAGCAGCCACAGGGACCTTTTAAGTCCATGCCCCCCTGCCACTCCCAAATATGCTCAAGTCACTGGGGTAAAATAATGCTCCCAAGAGAAAATCACAGACCAGCTCCAGTGGGATCAGCAAAGGTTTTGTGGCCTATGTCAGATACAGGGAGGACAGGAGGGCTAAGGCCTGAAGACAAGCCTCAAGTGATGGGGGAAGGAGCTGAGACCTACCCTTGCTGAGGTCCCACAAACCACCCCAAACCCCCGACCTCTCTGGAGGACACATCCCCACCAGGGCTGTGCCGTCATGTGCGCCATGTGCTATACCTGTGCAAGACTGCACATGGGGCATGTGTATAGACACATGCACACCTGTGTTACTGACAACAATGTATGTGTGCATGCACATGCATGTGCACGCACACATGACCAGGGCTGAGGTCCAGTTGTGGGACATTTTGAGACATGTCCTAGCCTATGCCTGCTCTGACCAGAGCGGGTGTCCACATGGTTCAGGTAGTTGGGTATTTTGCATACCCCTCAGCACATATATAACTCTTTCCCCCTGTGTCTTCACAGCCTGACCTCGGACACAGACCCAATGCCCAACCCCAAGCCAACCAAGCCCTTGGCCCCTTCCATGGTGCTCAGCCCATCCCCAGGAGCCTCGCCCAGCTGGAGGGCTACACCCAAGGCCTCAGACCTTCTAGGGACCAAGGGCCCAGGGGCAACCTTCCAGGGCCGGGACCTCCGAGGTGGGGCACATGCCTCCTCCTCTTGCTTGAACCCCATGCCACCATCGCAGCTGCAGGTGAGGCCCAGGGCCCATGATGGAGCAAGCAGGGTGGAGTACCTGGGCTTACAGGTGCCGACCTTTTCTTTGGCACTGGGCGGGGGGCCCAGCTGGGGCACAGGAAGTGGTTTTCTGGGTCTCAGGCAAGTCTGTGACTTATGCAGATGTCACAGGGCCAAGAAAGTCCCCACTTAGCAGGTCTCAGATATTCGAGGCTCTCCCCAAACTCCCAATCCCTGTCTCAGGAGAGGAAACCCTATCATGGTCCCATAGGCACAGCCATATGTCCCCATCCCCATGTAACAGACGAGAGGGCTGGGGCCCAAGGAGGTGGGATGACAGAGTTGAGGCCAGCTCTGCCACTTATTAGTTTGTTGATCTTGAGAAAGTCACTCAGTTTCCCTGAGCCTGACTTTCTACATAGGTATAAAGGAGATGGTCATAGTACCTCCCATGGGGGCTTGTGGTGAGGAGCATATGAATTTGACATGTAGAACAGTGAGGATGAAGATGGCATCACTCTTGCCTGCCTTCTCCCCCCAGCTGCCCTCAGTGCCCCTCGTCATGGTGGCACCCTCTGGAGCACGGCTGGGTCCCTCACCCCACTTGCAAGCACTCCTCCAGGACAGGCCACACTTCATGCACCAGGTATCAACCCTGACCGGGCAGGGGTGAGGGAGCTGGTGGGGGAATTGGGGAGGGGGTCAGGTTGAACAACAGCCCATATGTGCCCCTAGCTCTCAACAGTGGATGCCCATACCCGGACCCCGATGCTGCAGGTGCACCCACTGGACAGCCCAGCTATGATCAGCCTCCCGCCACCCACAGCTGCCACTGGGATCTTCTCTCTCAAGGCCCGACCAGGCCTGCCACCTGGTAATACCACACCCACATCTCCACAGAATCCTAGAGCCCCCAAGTCCTTGAATGTGAGCAATGTAGACTGCTGCACCATGGCCCTCAGGTGTCAGGTGTCAGGTTTTATCATCTTGGAAACTCCAACCTCCAAAAAATGTCAGGCTCAGAACCTGAAAGACGCACAAACGTCAAAATCACGGAACCACAGATCTCTGCAGAGTTAGTGAAAAGGTCAGCTTTTACGAACGGCGGCCTTTGAGCTGCTCCACCAGAAACCTTGGATGTTAGGAACACCAGAGGCTTAGGAGGGTGGGTAGCTCAAAAGGAGAGGCCTTGTGGGCCAAGTTCCAGAACCCAGCCCCATAGTCTACATAAGTGCCCTGTCCCCACCCACAGGGATCAATGTGGCCAGCCTGGAGTGGGTGTCCAGGGAACCAGCGCTGCTCTGCACCTTCCCAAGCCCCGGTGCACCAAGGAAAGACAGGTCAGTGGGCAGGGCTGGGCAGGACCCTTGCCTTGCTATTCCTTCCCCTGACGCCCTCTGTCCCCCCAGTACCCTTTCAACCATGCCCCAGGGCTCCTACTCACTGCTGGCAAATGGCGTGTGCAAGTGGCCCGGATGTGAAAAGGTCTTCGAGGAGCCAGAGGACTTCCTCAAGTGAGTGCCTCAGGCCCATTCCAGTCCAGGGGAGTCCCCAGTTTGTGGAAGGAGGTCTCAGCTCAGGCCTCACCCTGATAGGTAGTAAGATAAAAGAGGCAAAAGCTGAGAGTGAGAATTCAAATCCAGGCTCTGTCACTCACTAGCTATAAGACCTTGGGCAAGTTACTTAGTTTCTCTGGGACTTGGTTTTCTCATGTGTACATGGGGCATAATAGTGTGTACTATCATTTACCTCCATTTTACAGACAAAGAAACTGAGGCCAAAGAGGTTAAGTGTCTTGATCAAGATCACCCACTTTAAGTAACAGAGCTGGGATTTGAACACAGCCAGCCAGCCTCCAGAATTCACACTCCCAACTGCTTTGCTCTACGACCCATCATGCCAACACACCAGCCTGATTTTGTCGATCCCCAAAGTCCCAGCTCCTCAAAATGGCTGTTTCTGCCTCTCTTTAGCCTCATAACACACAAAGACAACACACATATACACACCTTCTCCAACCCTATCCACCTATCAATGGCAATCTGTCCTCTTCACCATCAGGCCTTCCCTCTACCTGGAATGCCTTTCCTGCTCTCACCTCTCTGGCTGCTTCCAGCTTGCCACCCTTCCAACATCATCTCCAACACCCTGGCCAGGCTCAAGTGGCAAGCTCAGGTCTGGCACAAAGGAGATGCCAAGTAGCATGTTGAAGGAATGAGAGGTGTGAGAGGGAGACTGAGGTAGGGAGGTGGGAGGCTGAGACACCTCCCAGAGGGTCTGAGCCCTTCCCACTCAGAACATTGAGCCAATAGGCCAGGTACACCTGCATGGAATCTTCCCCCTCCCTAGGCACTGCCAGGCAGACCATCTCCTGGATGAGAAGGGCAGGGCACAGTGTCTCCTCCAGAAAGAGGTGGTGCAGTCTCTGGAGCAGCAGGTGACATGGAACAAGGGGTAATGGTGGGGGGATGGTGGGCAAACCTTATGTCCATCCTGTACCCGAAGCCAAGCTAATTCAGGATGGGGCCAGCATGAAGAAAGGGAGGGCAAAGGGCACTCCAAGGGAAGACCATAGCCTGTGTAAAGACATGATGGAAAAAGGCCAGGCTGAGACCTCACTTTGTGCCCGTCCTCACAGCTGGTAGTGGAGAAGGAGAAGCTGGGAGCTATGCAGGCCCACCTGGCCGGAAAGATGGCCCTGACCAAAGCTCCATCCATGGTAAGCCACCCCAGGCCTGATGTCAGCACAGACTGCTGGGGAAAGGAGGTAGGGGAGAGGCCCTGCAGGGTACAGGGGACCTATCCTTACATCCAGGCCCTGGGATCTCTGGACCCCTGTTCCCAGCTTCAAACATGCCCAGACTTGAGAATCTATCCCCTTCCACTTACAAACCCTCTAACACTAACCTCTTAAACATCCTAATATTGCTTTCAAAACAAAAGCAAATAGCTAGACACTTACTGAACACAGACCGTGTGTCACTGGCAGAACTGTCAATATAACTCACTGGGCCCAGGGCAAAATGAAAATGCAGGGCTCAAATTTCAATATGGCAATTGCAGAGCATTAAACAAAGTGCAGAGACCTCTGCGGCTGTACAGGTCACATGCCCATGAGGGGTCCCTGGGTGAGAGGTAGTGCTTCTGATCACTTTGCTGGTGTGAACCTAGTCAGTCCTCATGATGCCACTGTAATGTGGGCATTGCGATCATCCCTAACCCACAGATGAGGTTAAATTGAGGCCAGGCACACTTAAGTGACTCTCCCAAGGTTGGGTAGTAGAGGAGCTCGATTCAGCCCCAGCCCATGGCCCCAGCATTGGTGAGCTACACACAGTAGTCCACACCACACTCTGAAAATATGGCTCATGCTGCTTTGTGAGGATACACATCAGACTGGAGTTCAGAAGAGGGCGCCCTTGCTTTTTAAAAACACTTAATTATTTAAAATTTAAGTGGAAAGTTTCAGCCTCTGGGTCACCAGCCTCTCCCTCCCCACCCTCCCCAGGTATCATCTGACAAGGGCTCCTGCTGTGTTGTAGCTACTGGCACCCCGGGCACCACCATTCCAGCCTGGCCCAGCCCCCAGGAGGGCCCCAATGGCCTGTTTGCTGTGCGGAGGCACCTCTGGGGCAGCCATGGACATAGCACATTCCCAGGTAAGGATGGTCTGTGCCCTGCATGGTGTCCCTGAACCCCTAATCCCTAGGCTGGAATGAAATTGAGGTGCAGGGATCTCCACACTGCTCTTCCCCACCACCACTACCTAGACTTTGGGAAAACACATCTGCTTGAAGAGGTTTCCTCTCAGGGTTTCTGTAGCCTGCAAGCTCCCATTATGGTCTCAGGTGTGTAGCCCTGTCTCCCCTGGGGATTGGGACTTCAGCTATTCCATTTGGTCATCAGATGGGAGGGAACTACCTATGTAATTTCCAGGGAGTCTCCCTCTCCCCTCAGCCAAGGGAAAGTGGAGCAATTCATCCAAGTTCACCAATCCCCTACTACGCAAAAGGCCTGAGTGATGCGTTTAACAGAGATCAGGACCCTCAAGTATTATGCTGGTTCTGCCACCAAACCAGTTACATCCTTTTGGTGTGCAAGTTGCTTCCCTTCTTTTAAACCTCATGGAGAATAAGCCCCATTTTGGTGGGAGTAGCACAAAGAGGAAGTGATACAAGTCATGTCAGGTGCTCAGCAAACAGTAATTGTGATCATGGAAAGAGAGGAGGGTATGAGAGGGAGTGCGGAGGTTCAGACGGGGCCTGACTCTTCTCTTCCCTTGGGCAGAGTTCTTCCACAACATGGACTACTTCAAATTCCACAACATGCGGCCCCCATTCACCTATGCCACCCTCATCCGCTGGGTAAGCAGGCAGCTCAGGCCAAGGAGAAGGAAGAGAAAGAGGGGGTGGGAACCTCCCAAAGTCCCAGCCTCCCTCTCAGCACCCCCAGGGTTCCTGCATGAAGAAACCCATGCCTCAGATGTGGAGCCCTATGCTGGCTTCACCCCAGACCTGCTCCTAAACCTGAACTTAAGCCATCATCCAGGCTAGAGCAAGCCAAATTCAAGTCCTAAACCCACTCCTTTCCTGATATCCACCTCAACCCCATATCTATTCTGCCTTCCAGACCTATAAAATCCTCCCAAAACTAACCTGATCTGTGCCCCTTGCCCTGAACCTTTTCCAGGTATTACCCTAATCACTTCCCCAGCCCCAGTATGTCAACACGTCCCCCAGCTGGACCTCATCCCTAACCTCTTCTTTGTAACACCTGATCCTTAACCTCACCCCATCCCAACCCCTTCATCTGAATCTCCCCAGTGCCTTCCCAGAACCTTCACCACAGCCCACCTGGATCTTCATCCTAGGCCCACACCTAATGGCAGATCTGAACCTTAACCTAACTCCTATGCGATGCCACACAGTCCTCTACCTGGCCCCATCCTGACCCCTAGCCTCATTTAACTTGTAATCACTGACCCTTAGCTTAACCCCATTCCTAAATCCAAACAGATCAAATTCCCTGGCTCTTAGCCTCATTCTACAACTAACCCCAGCCCTGCCCCTTAACAACTATACACAACTAACCTCAATTTCACAACTACCTTCATTCTTGACCCTAAACCTAACCACACCCCTGACCTATAAAATAACTAAATAACTAGGCTTATCTCAGACTCCTGACCTAATGCCATACATCTTCCTGTCACATGCCCCTCAAATAGTCCTAGTCCATCCCCAGCCTGAATCTGACCAATCCCTTTCCTGACTTTTAGCTCTGCCTGGCCCTTTACCCCTTCCAAATCTTTAACTTGATTCCATTCCTGGCCTTTAACCTTCCAAAACCTTGCACCCCTCAGAGAACCCCCACTCCAACTCCAGCCCAGACCTTTAACCTAACTCCAGCCCTAAACCTGAGCTAGGTCCTGCTGCAACCTCAACCCTGATCCCTTATGTAACCCCATCCCAGCCAATTTTCCCCCCACTTCTAACCTTGTCTCTAATCCATCACCCCTGCACCATCACTCTCCCTCCCTTCCCCTGTCCCCATAATTCCACCCCATGTCAGATGGCCCAGGGTAGGCCACTGTCCCTCTCAGCCCAACTTTAAAAGAGCATCTCTCCTTACCCCTACACCCTCTAACTTCTAGGCCATACTGGAGGCTCCTGAGAAGCAGCGGACACTCAACGAGATCTATCACTGGTTTACACGCATGTTTGCCTTCTTCAGAAATCACCCCGCCACCTGGAAGGTTAGTGCCTCTGGAGGTGGCAGGACTAGGATTGCCTCAAGTGCCACCACAGTGCTGGGCCAAGCTGGGGAAGGCCTGGGGTTGGGCTTGCAAATGTGATGGGAAGGGTCAGGATATTGGTTTTTGGTGGGGACTGCTGACCTCAGAGGATGACTGCCCACCCACTCCCCCCACCCCTGGCCTGACTGGCTGGTCCTCCTTCCACAGAATGCCATCCGCCACAACCTGAGCCTGCACAAGTGTTTTGTGCGAGTGGAGAGTGAAAAGGGAGCTGTGTGGACCGTGGATGAGTTTGAGTTCCGCAAGAAGAGGAGCCAGAGGCCCAGCAGGTGTTCCAACCCCATTCCTGGTCCCTGACCTCACAACCAAGGAAAGAAGGAAGGAAGGAAGGACAGGGCCAAAATGCGGGGCAAAAGTGGCCAGGGGCATGGTTAACAGGAACTGGATGTGCCCAGAGGGACCAAGAAGTATGTGTGCTGACTTGCCTGCCTGGGACCCTACTACCCAGCTGACTACCCCCCTGGATCTTATGCTCTGCACCAAGGCTGCTCAGAGGGGCCCCAGCCCTGCAAATCCACCCCCAACTCCACTCCAACCCCTGCGACAGGCTCTCCAGGCAAACTAAACCTTCACAATCAACCACACACACAGCCTCCCTCAGTCACTCACAGACAGCCTCAGGCTAGAAAAAACACAGATGGTCACAATACTGTCCGTTGGACTCCTTACAAACTCCCAAATACAACGAGCCTGTCAGTATACTTCAAATCTGCAGTTACACAGACAGTCACACCCAAGTAGTCTTGTCAACCCACATACCCCAAAGCACACAGCCACAGCCAGCCTTCGGGCCCTTTGGTGTACTGTTACATGAAGTGTGTCTTGACACTCACACAGAAGCAGCTTAGTGCCTGTAGGGTCTCAGGTCCTAGAAAGCCACAGGGACACATACTAGTCACACAGGGTGTCACACAGCTCCTGACACATAAGCTTAGTCACACAGCACATTAGACCTCACCTGCACACCATACTCACACAGGCACATCCACACAGTGCCCCAGAAGGTCTCTTGAGTCCCACACAGACACCCACAGCCACATAGATTGGCTCGCCAAAATGTACCCTGTGTCACACCCACCACCCGCCCCTGCCCCACCCTGAGCCCTGTGCCCCCATCCATGCCTCAGCTTAGACTACAGACAGAGTCCCTCATTTATTTGGGATCCAAGGCCCCAACCCTCAGTATTCTCCCCAATAAACTGCAGCCAAGTTCCCACTTTCTGGATGTTCACCCCAGATAAGGGTTGGGGTCAGGTTGGCAGGAGTCACCACAGTAGGAGGGACTTGGCAGCAAACACAGGACAAGCGCTTGGCCATTTCCTCCAACACCCCAAATCCCTCCTGAAGCCTGGGGTGAGGGAGACCTCTGCCCGGAGCCCCTCAGGTCTCACGGACCCGCCCCAGGAGGCCCGCGTTCTCCTGGCGAAGGGCCCGGTAGTCCTCTTGGATCTTCTCCAGGTTGCTGAGTGTCTTCTTGCCCATCTCCATCTCGATCTAAGCAACATGAATCACATCCCTTCAGCGAGCATGGCCTCTTTCCCAGCTTCTGTTCGCCACCCTCTCTGTTATAGGCACTCAAGGCCCTTCCTGGGCTCCTCCCACCCAACGTCCAACAATAGCCTGCTCTGTTCCACTGCCAGGCCTTTGTACATGTCATCCCTACACCTAAAGCGTTGTTTGCTATGTAGCAGGATTACCCACCACCTACTCAAGCTGAAGCCTCTGCCAGCGGCCCTGGGAGGCAGGCATAAGAACCCTCGGGACAGAAGCTGGAGCTCAGAGTAGACCACTTGCCTGTTCCAGGTCAAGTGCATGGCTAAGGGGCAAGGCAGAGACTCCAGCTGTAAGCTGTGTCTGGTTCAATAGCCTGTCTTGGCACAAACCAGGGAGCTGTCCCCTGGCCTGCCTTGGTTTCCCCTCCCACCCCTAGGCCTCACCTGCTCCTCAAGGTCTCGAACCTCTCGCATGATAGTGCCCGTGTCTTCAATGGTTTGGATGAGCTGGCTACAGTTCTGGGGACAGTAGGAAGAGAACACTCGTACTCCAAACTGGCCCCTTCCCAGGCAGCCCCTGAGGCATGCTCCCCCCTCCACCCCTGTCTCACCTCATGCAAGGCAGCTAGATACTTGTAGGCCTTCCGAACAGCATCATCCTTCTTGGCATCCTGACCAGACAGAAAGGACCTCAAATGTATCAGTGAGCTACTCCCATCCCCCACCCCACACACCACCTCCAGGAACCCACAAGGCCACCCTCTTCCACCCCCATGACTTCATCCTCCATGGAGCAAAGCCAAGCCCCAGCATCAGTGTACCTACAAGTCTCATACAGGGCCCAGCCCTAAGTCAGCCCATGAGTAGATGGGCAGGCAGCAGCCCAGCCCCACACCACCCCTCCATCTGGTCCCGTCTGCCTCACACCTTGAACACAAGTTCATCAGTCACCGCAAATGTCCGGTCCAGCTTCCCAGTCAAAGAGTTGATTTCCTTCTGAAGCTCCTTTGTGTCAGACAAGATCTGGCAGAGATCAGGGCCATGAGCCTATGTCTGGGGTGGACAGCTGACCAACTAAGGGCATTCATGTACATGCACTCACATCCAGACAGGGCCTATGTCACTGTGTCAGGGGTGGCTGGAGTGGACTGTGTGGGACTGTTCTGGGTCATGGTGTGGCCAGATGGCTCTGCCTATCAGAGGGTCTGAGGTCCCTGTGTGGCCATGCTATACACATCTGCCCTTTGGACATGTCTGCCCATATGACCCACCCTCCAAGACCACAGCAGCATACCTTAGTGATCTCTTCCTTCTGCTTCCGGATGTTGCCCACAATTTCCAGGATACGCTGGGTATAGGCCAGCCTGGACACATCTCTGGGCAGGGTCTCCAGCTCAGACACCTAAGCAGAGACACAGCAGACACTCCCCCAGAACCCACACCCGACGCACTCTGAGCCACCCAGGGCCCTGGCATGGGCCTTACCAGCTGCTTATAGACCTCCTCTTTCCTGCGGGCCTCCTCAGCAGCTGCCCGAACACTCTGATGCAGCTCTTGAATCTCTGCCAGCCGTCGAGAAGATTCCAGCTGCCAGGACCCCATGGGTATAGGGCAGTGAACAAAACACAGGGATAGCCCCCTAGGAAGATACCAAACCTGCCCCACCCACAGTCCAGTACCCCACCACCTACCTCTCTGCAATCCTGGAGCTTTCGTAGATGGCGGTATTCAGCAAGGAGTGGGACCCGGTGCTTTTCCCACTGGCCCGCCAAATGGATGACCCGCTGGGCACTGCTCTCTACCACAAGCTGGGAATGGTGGTAGGAGGGTATATGTCATAAAGGCTGGGCCCTTCCACCTCTGACCCTCCTGGTCCAGCCCCAGCACCAGCCCTACCTGCAGCTTGGCAAGGTTGGCAACCCCATCTGGCAGCAGCTCCACTGCCCGGCTCTTTAGACGCAAGGCCTGCTCCCTCTCCGCTGTGCTGAGCTCACTCTGCCGACACTTGGCCTCCACCTGGTACCCCAGGACTCTCAATATTAGTCAGTGGGAGAATTCAAATACACACCACAGCCTCCCGGCCCACACTGAGCCTAGAAAGCCCTGGCCTAGCCCAAGCCCCCATAGATGATGACATACCCCTCTAGCCCCTATAGGCTCCTTGACCCCCTCCTGATATTGACAGAGACCTATAAGCATCAATAGGCACCCAGAGGCCCCTATGATGTCTCTACCTCCACACTTACCCCCAGGGGCCCTGATGAGCCCCACAAGCTCCTGCCCTTACAGACCCATCATGCCCCACAGATGCCTAGAAATGCCCACAAACCTCCTGAATCTCACAGACACCCACAAGGCCTGAATAATGCCAACAGGCACTTTTCACCCCTACAGGCCCACCAAGCCCTGCAAGCATACGTCCTCATCACCCCCACTGATTCTCCTGAACTCTCAAGAACCCCGCATATCCCCCAAAGGCCCTCATGAACCCTTCTGGCATCTGCAGACCTGTACAGAGTACCTCTCATCCTTCTGAAGTCCCCCAAAGCCCTCTAGGCCAGGCTTGTGACCTGACGCCAGATGGCATCCCCTCTACCACCCCCACCTGCGCAAGGCCGATTCCCAGGGTCTTCATGTTGGCTTCAACCTCTTCAATGTTGCGGTTCACTCCCTCTAGCTGTTCCTGAAGGGCCTCCAGCTCCTGCTCTTGAGCCGCCCATATGTCCTGAGAGGAAAAGGCCAGTCAGGGCGGGAATGTCAGGCCCAGTAGACAGGCAAGGGCCCAGGACATACCTCACTGCTCCACTCACCTGTTCAGGCCACCGGGAGGTGGCTGGCACATCTGACACCTGGGCTGCCTGGGCCTCAGGCTCCTGGAGGAGGGAGAGGGGAGCATCCTGGCTATCGAAGAAGGGCTTGCCCCTCACAGCTCAGCCTAAACACCCCCGAAAAGTACCCTTCTAGCACCGTACCTATGCCCACTCAACTGCTAATGACTACCAGGCTGTGACTATATGAGGATCAAGGAATTCTATGTGACCTCAGACTAGAATGTTTGCTCATAAAGAAACCTCCCTGATCCTGACAGCTTCTGCTCACCTGCCCCATCTCTGAAGCCCCAACTTCCCATGAGAAGGATGAGTGCCCCTCTGGGTGACCATCCAAGAGAAGATGTACCCGGAGGAAACTTTCTGGGGAAGCTTGGAGTTTGCACAATGAACACAGCTCTACACTTACATGGTCCCCACCCCTCCATCCTTTCTCCATTGAAGTCCCTGAGAAGCCAGTGGACCCCTCTAGATACTAGCCCTTAGTGAGGAGAGGCCACACCTGGTGGGAACACAGGCACCTGTGTGGATAAAGTGTGGTGTTTGTACATAAAGCAATCCTCCAAGCCAGTCTTGGCCCCATCAACATGCCTAATATCCATGCAGGCCCACCCACCAGATAGAAGGTGAACTTCTCTGAATGTGTGAAGCGAGAGCCCTTAGGAACACCAGTTTTGGTCCCAGCACCCCAGGCCTGCAGCAGCTCTCCTAGGTCTCGGGCTTGCGGAGAGGGACCCAGCTGGCCCCATGTCTGACGCAGATACTCAGCCAGGTGCTTCTGCAGCCGCTGCCTCTGAGCCCGCGTATCCTCCTGAAAACAGAGGGTAAGGGAAAAGGGTCAGTGTAGAGGCCACATGATCACCCCAGGCCCTGCCTCCTCCAGGTAACCACGTGGCAAGGTGCTACTGACAAATCACACTCTCCAGCCTCTCCCACCAAGGGGGCACTGGACCTGCTCTCCTGGCCCATCAGTCTGGGAGCTCCCCCAGTACAAAGTGTCCTCTTCATCATAGCCACGCCTCACCTACTCACTCCTCATACTGGAGGGGAATGTGGGAAGGTGGAGCAGTAAGCCTGCAGCCCCCAAATCAGAGGCTGATACAGAAAGGATACGTGAGGACAGAGCAGAGACAGAGTCAGAGGTGCTGCACAAAGGAGGTGCAGGCAGAGAGTGGAAGTGAGAGAGAAATACAAGAACAGGAGTGGTTTGGAAACAACGGAGGGAATCTGATCATGAACGGTGCTAAGAGAGCATTGTTAATTTTGTGAAGTGTGAAATGGCCCGGGGATTACATTAAAAAGTGAATGTCCTTATGAGTTAAGAGACATATGCTTAAGCATTTAGAGTTGAAATGAAATGTCTGGGATTTGCTTTAAAATGAAACTGAAGGAAAGTTGGGGGAGACTAGATGAACAAAGATTAGCACAACGCTCATAGTTGACAGGTGCACAGGACTCATTAGAACGTTATGTCTACTTCTGTGTTTGAAACTTTGTGTAAGTTTAAGAAAGACAGAAATAAAAATGGAACACATGGCAGTGGGGGAGTGGGGCGAGAGAGTAAGACAGTTGTAGAGGTGGGCAGAGGGGAGAGCAGACAGATACAGGTGGGCAGAGTGGCAGAGACCCAGCACAGAAATGAGGATACAAGGGGTGAGAAACAGGGGCAGCAAAACCACAGAATGAGAAAGTGGCCAGAAGAAATAATGCAGAAATCTTGAGACAGAAGAAACGAGCATTACGGACAATGGCAGAGACAGAGAAAGAGTGACAGCCTCAGGGGTGGAAAGAAGGCAGTAGAAACAGGGACGATGGAACCTCGTGCACATTTCCCAGTCAAACACACAGAGCACTACCGCCACCCGTGTCTTAAAACAGAAAATTGAGATTGTGATGATATTGACTTGTCCAAAGTCCACAGCCTTTCTGACTCCAATGTTCTTGCAGGTGGGGAGCCAAGTAGCTGCATGCAGAGGGGAGATGATGAAAGACAAAGTGGAAAAGGAGAAGGGCAGAGGACCAATGGGACATAGAATGGGAACAACGATAAGCAGGGACCTCCACAGCAGGGAGCTAAGCATTGGGGAGCACCTGGGTGGGAAGGCGGGATGTCCTGTGGACCCAGTCCTTGTCACCAGGGTGGTCCCGGCCTGTGTGCTGGCAGAGCTGGATGGCATGGCATTCGAGGAGCGAGGCCACCCTCCCAGCAGGATGAGGCACCTGGGTTGGGGCTGGTAGTAACAGGGAACTTGCCTGGAACTCTCGGGGCTCTGGAAGCAGGAACAGAGTCAGCCAGCCCTCCCACCTCACCACGCAGTCAAACTTACCTCTACCTTTCTCCCCAGCACCTCCCCACAGTCCCACACTCACCTCCTTTGGAACTCAACTCAGGCATGACCAGTCTACTGGCATGGAATGGTTTCTGGGGGGCTGAGCCCTGGTGGGAAAATAGAATCAGAGCCTCTAGGATGAATTGTGATGGAGAGCACTGGTGGGAGAGGGCCACACACCTGAGCACCCAGATGTGGACAAGGACAGCCGGGTAAAAACAAGCAAAGATCAACATGTGTTGGGGGGTCCCACCTGGAGGTGCTGCAGCTTAGGAGTGCGAAGGAGGGGTGGAACCCAGGGCAGGGCCAGTTGGTCCCTAATTTGGCTCCCAATAGCTCGGAGAAGGATAGCTGAGTCACCTATGTGGGGAGGGGAGGGAGTGTCAATCAGGTGACAATGCCACAACTCCAAAAATACACACTATGGGAAAACAGGTGTCTCTCCCTGAATCCCTTCCAGAGACACATATCTATCTAGCTATCAAACTCACACTCAGTCATTCAATAAACACTTACTGAGTACCTACTATGTACCAGTCACTGCTCTAGACTCTCAGGCTATCTCAGTGAACAAAATGATAAAGATCCTGCCCTCCTGGGGCCAGCAGGCTGGTAGAGGAGATCACAACTGACGTCATAAGGATGATACAGAAAACTGTCAGGTAGTGATAGGAAAGAAGGATCGGGACTGCTGGGAGGAGGATGTCACTTTAAACAAGGTCTGAGACAGGCCTCCCTGAGGTGACATGTGACCAGAAACCAAGAGACTATCTTGGGGGAGAATAATCCAACGAATACAAGAGCCCTGGAGCTGGAGTGCACCTGGCACACGTGAGGGGCATCAAGGAGGCCAGAGGGAATGGAGTAGGTGAGGGGGAACAGGGCAGGAGGTAAGACAGAGAGGGCCCTCCCAGCACCAACTCTCCACCTGGTTCAGCCCAAGTCCGGTCCCTTCCCACTGCTCTGCATCCCCTCTCCCAGCCCCAATCCTCCCACCTCCTATCTGGCAACCTCTTTACCATTTCTACCTCTCTCAGCCCCTATAACACCGAGGAATGCCACCTTCTCCATGCCATGCCTCTTTGCCCTCACCATGCCCCAGGTACCCCATACCTGCAGGCTGGTCTGCATCCTCAGAGGCATCGGTAGGTAGACGCTCAGCCAAGAAGAGAAGCAGGTCCCGGAGATCAGGCTCACTGGGGTAGAGGAAGTTCTGATAGCCAAGCTCCAAAGGGTAGCCCAGGTCCTGGTGGTTGGGGAGGGGGCCCCTATCAACCAGGCAGGCAGGCTACTCCTGCCCTGGGAGCCCTGGGCCTAGACCCTAAATGCTCCCACTCTCTTACCAACCAGCATCCTCCAAACCTCTCCTTGGCTCCCCAAGGCCTCTAGTCACAAAGTGATTCTAGTCAATGTTACAGAAAGCAAGAAATAAGATTAAAGCTCTAGTCTTTCTAACTGTGGCTCAAAATCCAAAGACCATAAAAGAGAAAGTGGGTAGTTCTGAATACATGAAAAGAAATAAAAATTTTAAAGGAAAACTATAATAAGCCAAGTCAAAAGAGTAATGACACGCTGGGAAAAAATATTTGGAACTCATATCACAGTAAACAAAGAGTGCTTAAAATTAAGCAAAAAAGACCAACAATGCAACACAAAAATAGGCAAAAGGTAAGAACAAAGTTTACTGAAAAAAGAGAAAACATCCCTTAAACATATGGCAATATGTCCAACCTTGCTTAAAAGAGAGACATGAATTGAAGGAACACTGAGCGACTTCACACAAGCATCTGGGACAGCCTGACGCTGCTCCTGGGGTGTGCACTGGGAGGGAGATACTATCCCTAAAGCAGTGTTCCCGCCCCAAACCTGAACCTACTCATGAGAAAACACTCAGAACAGTTCAGACTTTGGGGCATTTCAGGAAACAATTGGCCCCAACACTTCAAAAACATTTGTCATCAGAAAAGAAACAAAGAAACAAAAGCAAAGGAGGACTGTTGATATTTAAGAGTAGAGATGTAACAATGAAATAAAATGTAATCCTTGATTAGACTCTGCAGTTTAAAAAAATAACCATAAAAGATACTTTTGTTACAACTGGGGAAATCTAACCACTACTAGACCTTAGATACTACTAAATGCATGGATGTGATCAGAGTATTGTGGCTATGATGGGGAATATCTTTTTGCTTAGGAGAGGCATATTCAGTTTTAGGTATGAAGTGTCATGATGTAAGCCACTTCCAGATGGCTCAGCAAAAGAGTGCATATGTATATATGTATATGTAGGAGTGTATATGTGTGTATGTATGTTTATATATAGAGAGAAGAATGGAGCAAAACGTTACAATGCAGGAAGCTAGGGGAAGGATAAAGAGGTATTCACTGTTCTATTTTCATTTTTCTTCAAATTTGAAAATTTTTTCAAGGTACAAAGCTGGGGAGGGAAAAACTATACTGACATACCATTTCTTACCTACTGAATGGGGAGAAAATCCAAAAATCTGACAATACACTCAGTGGGAGAGAGCGTGGAAAAACAGACATTCTCTCATACACTGTTGGTGGGAATGCACAGTTGGAGTCCCAGTGAGGGTGAACCGGAAAACTCCAACCAAACTACGCATGCATTTACCCTTCCACCTAGCAATCCTACTTCTAAGAGTTCACCATGAAGATATATGCCTCCAACAATTTAAGAATATATATGCACAAGATTATTCATTATAGCATTCTTTGGAAAATGTTGGAAACTCCCTAAATGTCCAAGCATAGAAGAGTGGTTGACTAAACTATGGTACATACATACAATGGACTACTAAACAGCTGTAAAAAGGAAAAAAATATTAAGATCTGTACTATTTGATATGAAATGATTTCCAGGATATATTCTTAGGTTTAAAAAAAAAGCCAAGAAACTAGGTATATGCTTTCTTTTGTATAAGAAATAGGGAAATAGAATATATATTCACATTTGCTTATATCTGCATTTTAAAAAACTAAAAAGATACACAAGAAACTCATCAAAGTAATTCCCTTATAGCAGACAGGTAGGGGTAATGGGGTGAATGGTTGGGTATGTGAGTAAGATGCCTCAAGGTATCATACTATTTCTGTCACACCTTGGTGATCTCTTCTACTCTCTTAGTAGCAGTTAATTATCTTTCATGAAGTTCACAATTTTTTATATTAAGATATTCCTGTTTAAAATATTGCTGAGGATTCTGCCTCTAGACTGGACCCTGATTAATAAAATAATCTACTCAAAACAATAAATACTTTTTTAAAAATAGATTACAGGCTTTGGAGTCAAAGAGATTGCAATTGAAATCCACCCTGTGCTACGTACTGGCTATAAGGCCTCGGACTGGTTATTTAACACCTAGAAGCTCAGTTTTCTAGCTGTAAAACAGAGCTGACAGTTCTTTCCCTATGTGGCTGCTTTAGGGGATAGAAGGGCCTATCAGGGTTCTGGGTAGGGACTGAGAAATGGGCCCAGAAATAAAGCCTTTCTGTGCCAGAGTTGCTGTTGGTCTGAAGCTGCATGGATTGTGACATCAGACTTTCCTTAATTCATATCTAGGTTTTGCCTCTTACCAACTGTGTGACCTCAGGCAAATCACTTAACCTCTCTGTGCTTCACTTTCCTCATCTGAAAAAAAAAAAGGATATCAACAGTACCTACCTCAGAAAGTTGTCAAGAGAATTAAATGAGTTTAACACCATGTTACCACAGTGCCTAGCACAAAGTATACACTCAGAAAACATCATTATTGTACACATATGTGTGTACTGGGTCACAACGTAAGATACATTCATTTTGGAGGGTCACAGTCAAAAAACGTGTGAAAACCACTGGCTGTTAAGCTACTTTATTTTGAGTTTTTTCTGACACCTGCAATCAAAGAGTTGTGACTGATACAGAAACTCATTCCACGAGTGGGGTGTGTGAAGTGACAGTCACCAAAATATGGAGGTGGCTGAATCACAGAAAGTGGTGGCAGGAATAGGGCGTAGGGAGAGGCAGACACCAGAAGGTGGCAGTGCTGAGCCAAGGGGGGCTCCAGGGGCGGCACACAGCTGGATTAAGACACCCTTTCTGCTTGCTGTGGACACACTGAGGCTCAGGGGCCAGACCATCCCACGAACCTCTCGATCACTGAAACAGCCATACTCTCAACCCCACACTAAATTTAGTGTGAGCAAAAGTAGGTCAACATCAAGTCCAGTGGGAGTCAGCACTGAGAGAAGAGAGGAACAGAGAACTGGGGAAGCCTGACTCCTCAGACTTTCCTTAACACCTCCCACTATGCACTCTCCTTGCCAAACAGAGGACATAACTTCCCCCTTATCAAGTGCCATCCTTGAGAATACAGCCCTGGGCCAGCGGACAGACTGTCTGCCTCATAATGCCACCAAGCCCCCCAGCCAGAAGAACCTGAGAACTTCTGATAAGTGAACCTGAGAACTAAGGGATGGGCAGAGCCCTAAGGCTTATTGCTAAGAGACAGACATTGCAAAAGCAAGGTCCAAAATCAAGAAACCTGACCACCGTGTCTCCTAGATCTAGGGGGAAGTGTTCACTGTAGTTACTTTGTTGGCCTCTCCTACCATGTACTGGGTATGCGGGACTGACTCCCATTCATTGTGTAGCCACAGGCTGCTGGAATGCAAGCAGCCAAAGCAGGCCTATCCAATAATAGTGATGCCACTTACACTAAGCTTATTATAACCCAGCTTTTCATATAGTAACACATTTTTAATCCTCATAGCAACTATATGTGGTAGGTATTACTCTTACACCCATTTTACAAAAAGGAAACATAGGCCAAAAGAAATTAAGAGACTGGCCCAAAGTCACCAAGCTAGTGAACAGGAGAAAGGACATTACTGGGAGCCCTTAGATTAGTAATGGGACACAGGTCTGTACTGCAAATGTGTGTACGTCAGAAGGCACATTATCTCGGTGGAGCCAGTTTTGGAGTTATTTTCATGAGAGGCAGGATGTGTGTGGCTGCCGCGGGGCAGAGTGCAGTGTTAGTGCAGAGCCACTGTCTTCAGTTAACCACCACATCTTCCTTTGGGGAACCATCCCTCCCCTACTCCATGTGATCCCAAGCAGCCAATCATAGTGCCCTATGGATGGCCAAGTGGTCTGACTGGGCCAATCAGAATACACAGTGGTTAGTTTAGGAATGACCCCAGTGAACCAAGCAGGGCCTTTTCTGAACCTGGGAAATGGATACTATAGGGGGAGAAAGTCTTGGTGCTAACCTGAAAATGCAGGAGGCAAAGGCAGCCCAGGTACAAACTGGATCAACTCTTTTAATGCTCATAACAACCTGAATTTTATCACTTCAATTTCACAGATAAGGAAATTAAGGCCCACAAGGGTTAGGGTCACAGTTAGCAAGTGGTGCAGTAAGGATGTGAACTAGTCAGGCAGTCCAATCAGAGAGCCAGCAGCCTTAACACAGAGCCACAAAGGGAGGTGGCAGAGAGGAAAGGCAAGAGTTTCAAAGGAGCTTGGTGATTTTCTGAAGGAGGAAGGAAGAGGCCATGTGTATGGGGAGGAGGGCACTCACCATGCAGGCCTGAGCCAGGCTCATGGCCAGGCGGAAACGGGCAGACATGGCGAGAGGCAGCAGGGGGCTGAGGCCAGAGCCCACAGCAGGGTTGATCACACGCAGGCAGCAGACAACAGCTTCTACAACCAACTCAGTGGTGAAGGCTCGCAGGGTCTGCACTTCTGGAGGAACTGCCCTGAAGAAAAAAGGGGACAAGCTCAATGTGGGGAGCAGTCAGAAAATAGGGATCAGGCTGGGCTGTGCTGCCTTCTGGAAGCCCTAGTACTGGGGTGGGGATGAGGAGAATGTCCACAGTTCAGACAGGCCCTGGGTGTTGATAAATGTGATTTCCATTTGGAAAATTAAGAACTGAGGATGTCTTCAGGTCCTAAGAACTTGGTGTAGGAGAACAGTGGATGGAAGGGAACTGAGTTGAGAAAATCTCAAAGTTCCCTATGCCTAAAGGCTCCAAATTCGGGGGGTCTGGGAAGGGCAAAGGGCCTATTGTGGTATGATCTCTTGGATTCTGTGTCCCCAGATATCATGCTCCCTTAATGTCAGGGGCCCCTAGATATTGAGCTGCTTGGGTTTTGAGAATATATGTTGGGAGGTTGGGGTTTTCAGAAGTTCCATATGTCAGCACCCCTGAACTCAATATCTCCATACTAAGTGGATATTAAGACCACCTAGCATCAAGCAATCCAGAAATCAGGCTCCCTACATGTTGGTATCCTGGGTTTTTAGGGCCCTCGAATGCAGGAGTCCCATATGCATGGGTCACCCAGCATTGAGTCCACCAGACCTTAAGGTCCTAGGGTTTTAAAATCTCCAGGTGTTGGGAAACTGGGTTTCAAGGTTCCCAAACATCCAGTTCCACGGTTTTTTTGGAGTCCCTGAGTGCTAGGGTCCTGGGGTTTTAAGTTCCCTGGTTCTCAGGATACAGGTGTCTTAGAACCTCCAGGTATCAGGGTCCCAGGGTAGTGAACTCAAGATCCACAGATTTCAGGGTCCCCGGTCTTGAAGTTCCAAGGTTTTAACATGTCAAGGTGTCTGGGTCCTTGACTTTGGGGTTTACCAAATGTCGAGTTTGGGAGGCCCCTAATGTCAGTGTGTGTGTGTGTGTGTGCGCGCGCGCGCGTGTGTAAGGGGAATGGGGGTTTAGGATCATGCAAGTTGGATCCCTGGATGTCAAGGTCCAGAGTTTTAAGGTTCCCGGGTGACTGGGTCCGGAGTTTTGGAGTCCCGGATACGGGCATTCCGGGGTGGGCGGGGGCTGTGTCCTTACGTGCCGGCCTGGCGAAGGGAATGGATGAGAATTCGGTCTGCCTCCTCCATGGTGAAGCTCTGTCCGGGTCTGGGGCTGGGCCCAAGGCCGGGTCCAAGCAAGCGAACAAGGGAGGCGCAGCTGTTGAAACCCAGCTCCGCACCCCCGGTCCAAGGAGTGTCACGGGCTGCCACCGGAGAGCCGGGAAGTGTAGTTTCGACAGCGAGTGCAGTGCGTCCTGGTGCGGATGTGAGCGCAGGCGTGAAATAGCAATGACTGCTAGGAGTTGTAGTTCTCCCGCCTACATTCCAGTGCGCACTTCCAAGCGTGAAAAGAAGTATATCTCTGTATGTGCGCGCGCATGTGTGTTTTGCGTGTGTGCGTTGAGAGGGCGGGACGGAGAGTGACTTCTTGACTCATTCATTTAAGGCGGCATTCATCGTCTAGACTGTAGAAGTGTACAAGCGCAGGGGCTTTAGCGAAAAGGGTCCAGGGTTGAGTCTCAGCTCTTTTGCTCAAGTGTTTAGCTCAGCTCGCTAGACGTGCAATAACTTCCCTGTTTTAGTTTCTTCATCTGTAGAGTGGGGCTACAGTAGTCTCCCCACCCGCATGTATGGTTTCACTTCCTGCTGTTTCAGTTACCCGAGATTAACAGCCATCAGGAAATATTAAGTGGAAAATTCCAGAAATAAATAATTTATAACTTTTAAATTACACGCCATTCTAAGTACCATGATGAAATCTTGGGCCACCCATCTCTGTCCCCCTCCCCCTCCCCGCCAACGTGAATCACCCCTTTGTCGCTGTATACACTACCTGCCCATTAGTCACTCAGTAGGCTTCTCATTTTCAGAAACATGGTGGCAGTATCGCAGTGCTTGTGTTCAAGTAACCCTTATTTTACTTAATGATGGCCGTAAAGTGCAAGAGAGTGGCGATGCTAGTAATTCGGACATGCCAAAAAGAAGCCATAAAGTGTTTCCTTTAAGTGAAAAGGTAGGTATGCATAGGGAAAAAGACACAGTATATCTAGGGTTCAGTACTATCTGTTCTTTCAGTCATCCACTGCGGGGGTTGCAATGTACCTCCGTGGGTAAGAGGGGAACTACTGTACCTGCTTCCTAGGATTCAAACAGAATTCAGTCACGTAAAGCACGTTGTACTATGTGCCTAACACATAATAAAGTAAGAAAAGAGTATGTAAGTTGTAGTTACTAAGTATCCATGCATTCAATAAATGCTGTTATGCATATGTATACATTCCAAAGGATGATTACACAGTAGCCATCCATATAAACATCATTTGTTAAAAAGACCACCTGTCTCCACTGCTCCGTAGTGCTATATATGTCTTAAATCATAAATTATGGGTAAACATATGCGGGGCTCAGGTTTGGAACTTTGCTCTGTTTTTAATTACTGTAGCTGCATAGCAAGACAATATCTGATATGGGAAGTCCTCTAATCTTGTTCTTTTTCAAAAAAAATTGGCTTTTCTAGGTCCTTTGTATATCGATATACATTTTAGAATCATTTTGTCAAATTCCATGGAAAAAACTTTTGAGATTTTGTTTGAGATTGCATTAAATCTCTAGATCATTTTGGGAAGAATTGACATCTTCACAATTTTGACTATTTCAATTAGTTAACTTAATATATCTATCCCTTTGATCACTTGATAACATTTGATAATTTTTTGCATGGAGCTCTCACACATATATTGTGTTAGATCTATTCCTATGTACTTCAAATTTCAGATACGGTCGAAAAAATGATATTATTTTTCTCATTTTAGTTTCTGTTTTGTGCTGGTATATATTTTGTAAAAATATTTTTTTTTTTATCCAGTGCCTTTTCTGTTGCCAGGCTCTGATCCACCAATGTCCTATCTTTGCCCCTGCTCACCCTCCCTTGTTATGGCTCCGCCCTGTGGCCTTAATCCCTCCAAAGCTGGGTAAAGCGAGAGGGGCTGTTTGCAGAAGGCACTTCAACCTTGAAAGGAGGATGTCGGCATCTGAAGGCCAGAAAGGTGAGAGCAGCCTTCCACCCCCGCAGACCCTTTGAGCAAGCCCGCGCTCTGCTCTACCCCGGCCCCTCTGATTCACCCACTGCCCACGAGGACCCCACCCTTGGAGAGCCACCAGGTGACTAGAATCACCCTGTTCTCATCCCAGCCAACCCGAAACACAGCTTTGTGAAGTGCCTGACCCAGACACTGCCCTCTATGGCCTCCAGGCTCCATCTACTGCCACAGTTCCCAGCTGAAACCCACCCCCAATCCTGGCCTTGACCCCTATCCTATGGCCCACCCAGCTTCAATTTCAAAGCTAGCCCCAAGCTTAATCCTAACACAAACCTTACCAACCAGAGGGCAAACCCCTGTTAGAGTCCAAACCCCAACACGGATACAGACCTTACCGTGAGTCACCTAACCTCAACCCCAACCCCTGGACGTCAATACTGTTAGTGAGTGCTTCTCTGGCTTTCCAGAAAGAATGCAGATCCATTTTTAAGGGCAAAAGAAATTGGAAAGAGAGAACACACATTTAATGATGGTGGTAAGTTGTGAGGGCTTGCAGTCAGAGTTTTCCTGGGTTTGACTACCAATTCAGCCACTTCATCAGATCATTTAACCTCTCTTTTTACATCAGTTTCCTCACCTGCAAAATGGAAATATTTTCTATGTGCCAGACAGTCTTCTGAATACTGGACTATTTAATCCTCACAACAACCCTATAATGTAGGTTCTTATTATCATCCCATTATACAGACAAGGAAATTGGATGCTCAGAGGGGTTATGTAGCTAGCTCAAGGGCACACACAGCCACCAAGTGGTAAAGTCAGGATTTAAATTCAGACAGCTTCTTTCCTCCAAAGCTGGGGCTCTTATTTTTGTTAAGATTTTATTTATTTATTTGTAGAGAGAGGGGAAGGGAGGGAGAGAGAGAGGAAGAGAAACATCAAATAGAGCCAGCAACCTTTGGCTTTGAGGGACGACATTCAATCAACTAAGTCATGCCAGTCAGGACTAAAGCTGGGGCTCCTAACCAGGTCCATCTACTGCCCCTCACAGGCTGAAACAAGGCCATGGGGATCGAGAATGACCTTAGCTAAAACCCCTGTGCAAAACTCAGATCCCGTCCAAACTCAACTTCAGCCCCAACTTTGATCCTAATTCTAATCCCAGCTCATTCAAATACCCTGTCCTAACCCTAAATCGTAACTCAAGCACACTCCACTCCCACCTGTATTTAAAGCCAACCCAAACATCCACTCATTGAATTTAACCCTAAATCTGCCTCCTGCTATAAACTTAATGGTACCCCAGGCTGATTTAAAATCTACTCCCAAGTCTAACACCAAAGCCTACTTCACTTGGAAGCGTAATCTCACCCTCAGTCACCTATAAATTCTCACTCTACCCGCAATCAATTCCAAAACTAACCCTTACACCCCCAATCCTTAACTCAGTTACCTCTAACTTTTCCTAATTTTCCATGTTCTTTTCTCCTTCCCTGAGACAAAGGGATGGGATCAGGGAGGAGGCAGCCATGATTGCCCCAATATCCTGTCCCTCCTGAGTTGACTTCTCCACACAGGTATCACCCCAGAGCCCAGTCCAGCCAATGAGGCAGACCCTGGTCCCAAATGGGGGCTGAAACCTGGGCCTCCAGAATCAGGAGGTGAAATCAGTGAGGCATCAGGCCTGGGGACCCCTAAGCGAAGGACTCAGCACAATAAGCACAAGACAGTGGCAGTGGCCAGTGCCCAGCGATCACCCCGGGCACTCTTCTGCCTCACCCTGGCCAACCCTCTGCGGCAATCCTGCATCAGCATTGTGGAGTGGAAGCATCCTGGAAGGCCAGGGGCAGGCCTCAAGGGTGAGGGTCACCAGGGTACCAACAGTCAAGGATTGGGTCAGGGTTGGAATGGAGGAGGGCTAAGGTCACCTGGAATCAAGGGTCAAGTACTGGCTTCAAGGGGGAGTTGAGAAAAGTGAGGGTCAGTCACTAGGGGTTCAAGAGTCAAGAAATAAATTGCAGCAAGATTTGAAGATGATAAGTTTTGTTTTTTTTTTGGGGGGGGGGGTTCAGAATCAAGGCCTTGGCCAGGGCAGGGGCTGGAAATGTCAGGGCTGGTCACCTTGGGATCAAGGGTGAGCATTGGGTGGGGAGGGCCCCAAGGGAACGTAGAGGTTCTGAGGCTGCTTTGCATGGGTCCTTGACTGTGTCCACCTGAGGCCCTTTGACATCCTCATCCTGCTGACCATCTTTGCCAACTGCGTGGCCCTGGGGGTCTACATTCCCTTTCCAGAAGACGACTCCAACACTGCCAACCACAATCTGGTAAGGCTTGCTCCACCCTGACCCGCCCTCAGATACAGACCCAATAGAACCACCCTCAAGCCTTCCAGCCAGCCCCCGCCCTTCTCTGATCTAGAAGATTCATCCCTGCCCAGCCCAACCCTCCATCCTGGCTACGTCGTATACCCCTACCCCAGCCATCCTCAATCCCCAGCCAAAATAACTCCCCAATCTCTGGCTCCCCCCGCCCCACCCCCAGGAGCAGGTGGAGTATGTATTCTTGGTGATATTCACTGTGGAGACCGTGCTCAAGATCGTGGCCTATGGGCTGGTGCTTCATCCAAGCGCCTACATCCGCAATGGCTGGAACCTACTCGATTTCATCATCGTTGTGGTCGGGTGCGCGTCTGCGGGGGACACTCCCACTCTAGTTCAACTTCCCACCCCAGCCCGCTGAATTCGGAGCTCAGGGAAGCGACCGCTTTAAACTGCCCCCATTCAGCAGTCAGAATAAGGAATATTAACATATTTTGTCTATTTGCATTTCCGGTTAGAGACTTGTGTTTTCCTGAGGAAAGGGGAGGGATGGGAGGGAGTGCCAAGGCCTGACCTCCCCACCTCATCCCTTGCTCCCCCATCAGGTTGTTCAGCGTGCTGCTGGAGCAGGGCACCGGGCGGCCTGGAGATGCTCCGCACACCGGGGGGAAGCCGGGGGGCTTCGATGTGAAGGCGTTGAGGGCATTTCGGGTGTTGCGGCCACTGAGGCTAGTGTCTGGGGTCCCAAGTGAGTATATCGCACCCCCAGGTTTGGAGGGAGGGAAGGGGAGTGGGCAGAGGACTGAATGGATCCCACACCTACTTCACCCGGCCGTTGCTCTCTCCAGGCCTGCACATAGTACTCAATTCCATCATGAAGGCACTGGTGCCGCTTCTGCACATCGCACTGCTCGTGCTCTTCGTCATCATTATTTATGCCATCATCGGACTCGAGCTGTTCCTCGGACGCATGCACAAGACGTGCTACTTCCTGGGATCTGGTCAGCCAACCTGCCCCTCCCAGGACAGGACAGCCCCCTCCACTGGTTGCTAGGCCCCACCCTGTTCTCAGGGAAACCCCAATTCACAATGCTTCACCCTCAGGCTCAGGCTCAACCTCCGATAAACAAGCCGTATCCGTACTTTCAAGACTGCGCACTTAATCCCAGAGTACAGCCACCCCTCTCGCTAGTAGCTCCGCCCTATCACAAAACTTTACCCTGCAGTCAAGGTCTCTGACCCGCACTTAAGACTCCATCCTCCAGGACTAGCCTCATATACTCTGCCCTTTCATCAGGACCCCAACCCAAGCCTTACCTCCACCCCGTTTTTAAGAGACCCTCCAAAATTCACAAGACGCTGCACTCAGGCTGATGCCTCACTCTTATTTACAAAATTCTACCCCAAGATTTACAGTCCCACTCCCCAGATCCCTGCAGTAGGGACTCACCTTCCCAGTGGTTCAGAATCCTGACCTGACAGAGTCAAGGGCTAAGGGTTGTCCTTGATTTAGAAATATCTAGGCCCCTGAGTTGAACCTCCCAGGTGGACAGAGCTACCGGGGTGGCTGTGAATGCAGTAGGTGTGTCTGAGCCCAGAGCTCCAGTCTTCCTGCAGAAGTGGAAGCAGAGGAAGACCCATCGCCCTGTGCGTCTTCCGGCTCAGGACGTGTGTGCATGCTGAACCAGACTGAGTGCCGTGGGCGCTGGGCAGGGCCCAATGGAGGCATTACTAACTTCGACAACTTCTTCTTCGCCATGTTGACAGTCTTCCAGTGTGTCACCATGGAAGGCTGGACCGATGTGCTCTACTGGGTGAGGTGGGAGGCAGGCACACAGTTTGTAGGCTGCACCTGCCTTTCTTCCCTGAGCTCAGACAGGAGTGCCTGCATATCCTGAGGGATGCATACCCTCTCTCTCCCCAGATGCAGGATGCCATGGGGTATGAGCTGCCCTGGGTGTATTTCGTGAGTCTTGTGATCTTTGGGTCCTTCTTCGTCCTCAACCTTGTACTTGGCGTCCTGAGTGGGTGAGGAACCTAGACACTCCCCTCATCCTGACCCTCAGCTTCTGCCTCTCTTTTAAAATTTCTGTCAAACTCCTAAGCAATCTTCAAAACCTATCTGAAGCAACCCTTCACTCATTCAGCCAACATTGAACATCTACAACATATGCAAAGCACCATTGTAGAAAAGGAGCAAGAGACAAAAATCCTTGCCTTCCTGGATATGACATTCTGAGGGGGAGAGGAGACAGACTATAGCAACATACACAATAAATAACATACATGTAGTGTTTTATATGGAATATATGCTATGGAAAGAAAGGAAGGGTAAAAATAAGAATGTGAAGGCTTCTGGCCAAGATGGCAGAACAGGGGGAAAAACACATCTGTATTAATTTTTATCAAATCTACAATTATATTTTGGATTTATGTCACATTTGCAAAAGTTGTAGTTGAAAGTACATTAATTAGTCTTATGCCTTTCTTTAGTATGTATTATTGTGGATAATAAAAACATGTTTGCAAAGCCAAAAAATAGGGAAGTGGAGATGTTGCAGCTATAAGCAGGGCCAGTCAGGAGAGGCCTCCTGAAGAACATGTTATTTGAATGAAAATATGAAAGAGATAAGAAAATGAGCCATGTGGGTATCTGAGGAAAGAATGCCCCCACACAAAGGGAACAGTGTAAAGGCTCCAAAGCAACAATGTGCTTGGCATATTCAAAGAACAGCAAAGAGGCCAGTGTAGCTGGAATGGGGAAGATGAAAGAGGTGGTTCCTCCACCTCGCCCTCTGTTCTCCTTCTTCAGGGAGTTCTCCAAGGAGAGAGAGAAGGCAAAAGCACGAGGGGACTTCCAGAAGCTGCGGGAGAAACAGCAGTTAGAGGATGACCTAAGGGGCTACCTGGACTGGATCACGCAGGCAGAGGAGCTGGACATTGAAGACCCCTCAGCTGATGGCAACTTTGGTTCTATGGCTGAAGAGGGCAGGGCTGGCCACCGTAGGCAACCCCAATCTGGCCCATTCACTGCTTCATGCAGCCAACAAATGTCAGCTGCCCTCTGGAGACCCAATTCCCACCTGCAACAACTCTTGGTCCAGCCCTCAATTGTGACCTAGGATACAGAACCCAGACCCAGAACCAGATCCCCTTTCCCAACTGTACCCAGAACAAAGATTCCAAGTATTCCGCCCCCCACACACACTCATAGCCCTAACCCTGCCTCAGGCTATGCTCTGAAACTGTCCTCTCTATCCCCACAGGACCACAACTGGAAGAGCTGACCAATAGGAGACATGGACGTCTACGCTGGTTCAGTCACTCCACCCGCTCCACACACTCCACCAGCAGCCATGGTGGGGGTCCAACCAGGTTGGGCAGGGGGGCAGGATGGGTAGGCAGAAGAGAAAGCCAAGGGTGGAACCCAGGGGTCTTCATGTGCTGACCTCTGTTCCCACCCTACCCACAGCCAGCCTGCCAGCCAGTGACACTGCTTCAATGGCAGAGACTCCAGGCGATGAGGAAGAGGAAGAGGGGGCTCTGGCCAGTTGTACACACTGCCTGTGAGGGCCCCAAGTCCTTGACCCCTGACACAGCCAAAAAAAAACTCAGTCCAGACCCTCACTCCAGTGCTTACTTTAGCTTCCAGTCTAGACCTCAGCCCCTGACCTCTGACACCAGCCACTGACAGCCCCTCAACCCCTATGACACCCACCTCCCATCCTCCTCTTTTACAGAAACAAGATCATGAAAACCAGGGTCTGGTAAGTTGGGGAAGTTATGTGACTCCTGGACTCCATGACATTATGAGCCCCACCTGAGTCCCCCAGGGCAGGCTGAGGTAGGTGATCTCAGCCAATGGATTCTCCTTTCCTCCCAGCCGCAGCCTTCGTAGAGCAAACCGGGGCCTTAGGGCATGCTGCCGGCGGGCTGTGAAGTCCAATGCCTGTTACTGGGCTGTGCTGCTACTTGTCTTCCTCAACACACTGACCATCGCCTCAGAGCACCATGGACAGCCTGTATGGCTCACCCAGACCCAGGGTGCGCCACCACCCAGCCTGCCAGTCCTCTCCCCCAGCCTCTAATTCCCTCCACCCCAGAAGCTCCAATTCAGGATCCTTCAGGTGCCTCAGACCCTCAGACACTGCCTTCCACACAAGTAAATGCAAGAACCTTAGCCAGTCCCATCTCACCTTGTAGCTTGCACTTATTTAGTACTTGCTGTGTATGTCAAGCTCTGTTCTCAGTGATTTACATGAACTCAACTTCTCTTCACCACAACCTTATGGGAATTAAGTACTAAGGCACAGAGTACTGAGTACCAAGGTACTGAAGAGTTAAGTGACTAACCCCAAGGTTCAGCTAGTGAGTGGCAAATCCAGGCAGCCTAGCTCCAAAGTCCATGCTCTTAACACTACACTGGACAAGTTAACCTCTCTGTGCTTCAATGTCCCCATCTACAAAATGAGGCTAGTAATAGTATTCACTTTGTGGGGTGGGTAGGAGGATTAAATTAAAATGAGAAGTGTTTATAATATTGCCTGGCCTACATGAAGCTAAAACTTTATGAGTGGTAGCCCTTACTAGTATTAATTTCAATATCAACCTCAACCTTAATGCTGACCACACTTCTAACCTCAATCCTCAAACCAGCCCCAGACCTAACTAAAACCCAGACTCTAACTCTACCCTTGAATTGGAGCTTTTCCAGACTCATGTAGGTGGACTGAGGCCCCACCCCAAATCTGCTCCTCACCCCAGCTCCAAACCCCTCAAAACCTCAACCATTCTGACCTACAAATTCATCCCTATCCCTAACCCTAGCCCCATCCCCAGCCTGTCTGGTCTGATACCATCTACCCCAGATCACCCCATGACCCTACCTTCCCACATGTCACCACGGAAACTGGCCAGCCCCTCCCCCTCTCCCCACAGAGTATGCCAACAAAGTGTTGCTCTGTCTGTTCACGGTGGAGATGCTTCTCAAGTTGTATGGTCTGGGCCCCTCCGCCTATGTTTCCTCCTTCTTCAACCGCTTTGACTGCTTCGTGGTCTGTGGGGGCATCCTGGAGACCACACTCGTGGAAGCGGGAGCCATGCAGCCCCTGGGCATCTCGGTGCTCCGATGTGTGAGACTCCTCAGGATCTTTAAGGTCACCAGGTGTGTGTGTGTGTGTGTGTGTGTGTGTGTGTGTGTGTGTGTGTGTAGGGAGGAGAACTGGAGCCCCAAACACAGACCCCAACAGTTCCCACCCCAGCTCCAATGATAAGTTTATCCATATCTTCATTTAATTTGCAAATATCCATTGAGTGCCTACTGTGTGCCAGGCATCTTTCCAGGCCCTGGAGAAACACCAGGAATCAAAGCAAACACAAGTTTCTGCCTTCATGAAGATTCAAGTTCAGTGGGGAGATGTCTACTCCATTTCAATCCTGTTCTTTAGCCTCAACCTTGTCTCTAAATTCAACTCCATACTCATGCCTAACCCAAACCCCAACCCCAACCCTCAATTTTAACACCATTTCTAGTCCAACCCCCAACAACTTGTCATCCACAAGCCCATTTACAACCCCAACATCCAATCCCAACCACATTTCCAACCTCATCCCTAATTCACAGGCTCATCCCCGTCACTAACCACAAGCCCCACATCCTTAACTCCTAACCATCAGGCCATCTTCAACCACAACCCTGTTCCTAGCCCCAGGCCCATCTTATCCCTATCCTCTCCTCTGCCCCAACCCTCAACCCCAACTTTATTCCCAATTCGATCATTTACAGCTCCAAATACTCCCCAACCCCTAACCCCAACCTCAACCCCAGTTGCAATTTGTAATCCCAACCCCAGTACTGATCCCAACCTAAAACCCAATTCCAGCTCCATCAGTTTCCATTTATCCTCTATCCTAACTGCACCTCCCATTGCTCCTGTAATGCTTAACCCCAGTCTCAATCTTCTCCTATCTTCTTATTCTCACCTCAACCCAGCTCCAAAATCACTTCTAACCCTGACACGAAAGGTCATTTTAACCTATCCCACCCCAGTGCATCCTAAGTTGGATCCCTGCCCTGGCTCCTGACTCACCACTGGACATGTCAACCCTACTCCCTCTATCTCTGCTGCAGACACTGGGCATCTCTGAGCAATTTGGTGGCATCCCTGCTCAATTCAATGAAGTCCATCGCATCCCTGCTGCTTCTCCTCTTCCTCTTTATCATCATCTTCTCCCTGCTTGGCATGCAGTTGTTCGGGGGCAAGTTCAACTTTGACCAGACTCACACCAAGCGAAGCACCTTTGACACCTTCCCCCAGGCCCTCCTCACCGTTTTTCAGGTGGGGCTTGGAAACCATGGAATGGGTGGGTCAGGGACACCCCAGGGTGCAGGGAGGGTCCCAAGAGCTTCATGGTGAACTCCATCCCCAGATCCTGACGGGTGAGGACTGGAACGTGGTCATGTATGACGGTATCATGGCTTATGGTGGCCCCTTCTTCCCAGGGATGTTGGTGTGCGTCTATTTCATCATTCTCTTCATCTGTGGCAACTGTATCCTTGGAGCTTTCAGGGAGAGTTGGATGGTGGTGGTGGGGCGGTGGATAGGGGAACCTGGGCAATCCACAGGCAGGCTACTTCTCCATCCTTTGCAGCCTGAGCTCATCCTAGACATACTGTTGAACGTGTTCCTTGCCATTGCTGTGGATAACCTGGCCAGCGGAGATGCAGGCACTGCAAAGGACAAGGGCAGGTGATGTCTGGTTCCAGCCCCAAGACAGTCTCTCCCTAGATTCCTGCCTGGGAACCCCCAGACACATACTACACCACCAGATATGCCTCAGTCACCCTGGCAATCCCCACCCCCAGACCCAACCTGCCAGTCCTCATTTATTCAACATGCATTTATTGAGCACCTGCTTTGTGTCAGGTCCTGCTCTAGATTCTGAGGAAACAGCAGGGGTCAAGGTAGACAGAATTCTCTCCTTCATAGAACTGTCATTTGAGTTGGGTAAGGCAAGCAAAACACAAACAAATGAATATATAGTATACTTTAAATATATGTAAATAATATGTGACAAAGAAAAAGAAAGTGAAATAGAAGAATGGAGAGAAATAAAGATTGCTATTTTAGTTATCATAGTCAAGGAAGGTCTCTATATGGAGGTGACAGTTGAACAAAGAGAGCTGAATAAAGTGAGGGAATAAGCCATGCAAATATCTGGGGGAAGAATGTTCAAGGCAAGGGGACAGCAAATCCAGAGGAACTGAGGTGATGATATTCTTAGCACATTCAAAAAGAAACACCAGAGAGACCAGTGAATCTGGAGTGGAATGAGCAAAGGGGAGAGTGGTAGGAGGTGAGCTCAAGTAAGGGAATAGAGAGGCCAGACTGAGAGTGTTCTGGGCCACAGTGAAGACTTTGATCTTTGGTTTTTGCTTGAGCGAGTGGGAGCCATGGGAGGGGTGTGAACAGAGGAAGGATGTGCCAGACTCAGGATTTAACAGGATCCTTCTGTCTACCGTGAGAACAGACTGTGGAGACGAGGGCGGAATCAGGGAACTTCTGTGGGGTCTAAGAAAGGTCTGTTCTGACTACAGTGCTCCCCATCAGCCTTACCCATCTGCTGTGATCCTTAGCAATCACTCACTGCCCCCCCCTTGTTTCCTCGTACAGGGAGAAGATCACTGAAGGGAAACCCTCACAGGAGAATGGAGCTTTGGTGAGTTAGACACCTGGACACTGTCTATACTTCATACTACCAGAAATACCTGTCTATGTGTTTGTGTTTTTAACTCCAACCTCTGCCTATTCAATCCTTCATTATTACATCCCTTTCTGCCTCCCCCACCATTGATGACACCCATCTTCCTGTCCCCAGGTACCTGGTGGGGAGAATGAGAAAGAGGAGCATGCAAAGAATGAAGAAGCAGGCAAGTGACCAGGGCCAGGTGGAGAAGGTGTGGGACCCTAGGGACAACACCCAAGCAGAGCTCTTGACCCTTGAGATCTTCCTGTCTGGGCAGCAGCCTTTTCCAAGATCATCTCAAAAAACAGTGGGTTTAGTGTGTGGCCATCAACATTTGGGACGCTGAGATTAAAGATTAACAGATGTTTTGTTTTACTGCAGAACTTCTCAGCCTTTATTTTATAATAGCATGCATACAACTGCAAGGATGGCGGTGTTTATTCAACACACATTTACTGAGCTCTTACTTGTCCCAGGCACTGTTCTAAGTGCTGGGGACACAACAATCAACCAAACAAACCGAAATTCTTTCTCTAAAGAGCTGACAGTTTGGCAGAGAGATGGAAAGAATTTACCATGTAACAAGCACTGTTCTAGGTGCTTTACATACATTTTCTCAATGTATTCTCTCTTTTGATCTTCTGGTACCAGGTGTGGAAGAAGAGGAAGAGGAGGAAGAGGAAGAGGAAGAGGAGGAAGAGGGCACCGGGCGTGTGGAACTCCTTCAGGAAGTTGTACCCAAGGAGAAGGTGGTGCCCATCCCTGAGGGCAGTGCCTTCTTCTGCCTCAGCCAAACCAACCCGTGAGTGCTGGGGATGGGGGTGGGGGGAGGAAGGGCTACGGTAGGCAGCAGGCCAAGAAGCAGCCAAAGTTCAGCCGGGTATGTTGCAAAGCCTGATACAACAGGCCTGAGCTACATCCCTTGGGCTCATCCAATCAACTCTGTGATCCTGGGTTCTGACCATGGCCCATTCCCCACTCACCAGACTGAGGAAGGCCTGCCATACCCTCATCCACCATCATGTCTTTACCAATCTTATCCTGGTATTCATCATCCTCAGCAGTGTGTCCTTGGCCGCCGAGGACCCCATCCGAGCCCACTCCTTTCGCAACCACGTGAGCCTTTGGGGGGGGGGCACTCCCAGGAATGTCCTAGTGGGCACAAGCCAAAACCAGGGTAGAGATAAGGAGAAGACTCTTATCTGGGCAGAAAAAGAGTGGCAATAGTGGCAGCCTTTACTGTGTGTGCAACACACTTGTAGAAGTGCTAAGGAAGAGATCAGTATTCAGCTGAAGAGAAAGCTGTGCTCAAAGAGGTTGAACAGGCGGAGTGCACCTGTGTAGCTGGGTAGAGGCAGAGAAAACCAAATTTGAACCCTGGTCTTTCTGATGGCCAAGGCTTTTACTTTATAGAGAAGTTCTTGATGATCATGAGGGAGGAAGGGAAGGAGGGAGGGAGAAAGGGACAGCAATGCTTACATAGAGAGGTACACGTGTGTGTGCACATGCATGCACACACACACCTAGGATACCCCTCAGCCATGATTCATTGACTCCCCCTCTTTCTCATTCCCCAGATTCTGGGGTACTTTGATTATGCTTTCACCTCCATTTTCACTGTGGAGATTCTACTAAAGGTAACTAATGGGCCCCTAATCATACCCCCAGTTGCCCCACCCCACTCCCTATCCACCCCTGCAGTTCACCTCTCCTGTTTCCATCCCCTCCTACCCCTTCTATTCCCAAATGTGGGGTCTAGCCTGATAACCTCTTACCCCCAGATGACAGTGTTCGGAGCCTTCCTGCACCGAGGCTCCTTCTGCCGTAGTTGGTTCAATCTGTTGGATCTGCTGGTGGTCAGTGTGTCCCTCATCTCTTTTGGCATCCAGTAAGTGATCCTTTGCCCATCCCACTCATCCAAGATCTGAGGCCAGGTCCAAATCAGGACCTGAGGACTGCTCCTTCCCCAGCTCCAGCGCCATCTCAGTAGTGAAGATTCTGCGAGTACTCCGAGTACTTCGGCCCCTTCGAGCCATCAACCGGGCCAAAGGACTTAAGGTAACCCCCACCTCACACAAACCCACAGGACCCAGGCCCTTCCCTGCCCCTAGGGCCAGAATCACTGATCAGATTGACCATTTGCATTGATGCATGACCACATGAAACCACTCATGCTTTACCACTGGCCATGTGACCTAACCCACGTTCCTTAATCAATGGCCACATTTTTCTAATTTGAGTCCCTGGTATGTGGCCACATATCCTTACCCAGCAAATGCTTATTCCTGGTTGGTGCCTACATGCCCCTGGCCCACATCACAGTCCCTTGATCACATGTTCCTGATCACATATCGCTGACCCACAACCACATGTTTCTGACCCAAGTCTCTGAGCCCCATCCATGCCCAGAGTCCCTGCCCAATGGCTACTGTGGCCTGCGATATCCATTAGCCTTATTTCTGGATACCTGCAGCACGTGGTGCAGTGTGTGTTCGTGGCCATCCGGACCATCGGGAATATCATGATTGTAACCACACTCCTGCAATTCATGTTTGCCTGCATTGGTGTGCAGCTCTTCAAGGTGGGAAGAAACACTGGAGGGAGGCCCAGGCATGGGTGAAGGCAGGGGTAAAGTATGCACCTGCTTGACAAATATCTTCCCTACAGGGGAAATTCTACAGTTGCACTGATGAGGCCAAACACACCTCCCAAGAATGCAAGTGAGTGGCTGAGACCATGCCCTTGTGGGGCTCAAGACCCTTCCCAAAGGCCACAGAAGCCCCTAAAGGTCACCAAGGCCTCTGAAGCCCCTAGAGCTTCCTCCCAAGAACTTCAGAGATGCCTGAGATTTTATCAAGGCCTTCAAGACTCTCAGAACTCCCCAAGGCTCCAAGATACACCACCAGAACCCTCCCAATAATGGCAAAGACCTTCAGATCTCACCAAACCCCAAGAACTCCCCCAATACCTTCTCCAAAACCCTCTCCACATTCCCCAGAGTTACCTACATTCCACTCTGGACCTCCCAGCCATCCCCAAACACCACCTCCCCCCACTGCCACACACCACCCAATCCTCAACTTCCAGCTTGAGACTCCTGTAGAGGGTAGTGCTTACAAGTATGGCTTTGAAGTCAAACATTCTTGGTTCAAATTCATCCCATAAGACTTCTTAACCTTGTAATTTCTTACATTTCTTAATCTTGCTGAGTCCAATTTTCCACAACGAAAGAATGGGGATTTTTAAAATGTGACTCTCACAAGATATTTTTGTGAGAAGTAAATGAATTACTACACAGAAAGTGTGCTGCAATGTAAAGTTATTATGTATAAAGTCTAGTGCCATGCCTGGCATAGACTTAATGTGGATCAAGTTGACTACTATTTGTATTATTTTTTCTGGGTAACAATGATAATGATCATAATGGTAATGAGAGCTAACATACAAGAATGGGAAAAAGTAGGTTTACAGTTGTAACACAAATGAGTAATACAATAATTAATAAATAATAATACAAGGATAAACTCTGTTTCATGTACTCACATCTGAAAACCTATTTTTGCCCACCCCTGTATGTGGCGCCAACTATGTGTCATACATTATTTTCATTAATTGACTTAATTAATCCTTATAACAAGCCAGAAAATACATTGTTATTAAACTTATTTCATACATGGGGAAAACTGAAGCACAGAGAGGTTAAATGCTTAAGGTCACCCAACCAGTAAATGAAGGAGCAGGATTTGAACCCAGGCTATTCAGCTCTATCACTATGCCCTGCTGCCTCCATGCCAGGAGATCCCAGTCCCTGTTCCACAGTTCCCCACCCCTCCTCACCCACCCAAACTATCTGCAACATCCACAGGGGCTCCTTCCTGGTCTATCCTGATGGAGATGTGTCACGGCCCCTGGTCCGGGAGCGGCTCTGGGTCAACAGCGATTTCAACTTTGACAATGTCCTTTCAGCCATGATGGCTCTGTTCACCGTCTCCACCTTCGAAGGATGGCCCGCGTGAGGGACAGGGCCCCAGGATGGGCAGGGAATAGGGAAGGAGTGTATAGGGGACTGGCTTGGAATCTGCTGAGGATGGGTGGGAGGGTATCTTCAAATGTGGTAGTCTCCCTTGAGACTGGATAGGATTTTCTGAGGACTGGTGGGCGTGTGAGAAGACTGGGTGTGGGTCTTCCAGTAGCTGGCTGGGGTGCTTTGGGAACCTGAGTGGGTGGGGTCTCCAGGAATTGGGTAAAGGTATCTGAGGGACTAGGTGGAAGTCTAGAGAGTACTGAGTAAGATTTAGGTGGGGGGACAAAGTCAATGCCTGGAAAGACTGGTAGGGGGTCCCAAAGGAGATGGAGTGGGGGGATTCAGGAGTTTCCAGAGAACTGCATAAGTCTTTGGGGTAGTAGTTGGAGATTTCTGGGGGTATGGAGAAGGGAATTCAGGTTGACAGAACAGGAGATTTAGAGATCTTTGGGGGGCTGATGTGGGAGTTCTGGGAAACTGCATGAGGATCTCCAAGCGGATGGAGAAGGGGACTTGTGGACCTGTGGGAGTGTAAGGGATCTGGGGGTGTTTGAGGGCCTGGTGGAGGTCTCTTGGGGTATGTGTGGAAGTCCTAGGTGATTAGGTCAAGGGATTTAGAGATCTTTGGGGTGTCAAGCAGGAGATTCTGGGGTGTCTATAATAAGTGGTCTGGGGAAGGTCTGAGGGGCCTGGGATATCCTGTCACTTCCCTCCACTGGATCCCCAGGCTTTTATACAAGGCCATAGATGCACATGCAGAAGACCAGGGCCCCATCTATAATTACCATGTGGAGATCTCAGTGTTCTTCATTGTCTATATCATCATCATCGCATTCTTCATGATGAACATCTTTGTGGGCTTCGTCATCATCACCTTCCGTGCCCAGGGTGAGCAGGAATACCAAAACTGTGAGCTGGACAAAAACCAGGTGACTTTTGACCCTTGATCCATAACCACCAATCCCCCACATATACCTTCTTGCCTTGGGACCCCACTGCTCACTCATGCCCTACACCCATATGCAGCGCCAGTGTGTGGAGTACTCCCTCAAGGCCCAGCCACTACGCCGCTACATCCCCAAGAACCCACATCAGTATCGTGTGTGGGCCACTGTGAACTCTGCTACCTTCGAGTACCTCATGTTCCTGCTCATCTTGCTCAACACAGTTGCTCTAGCCATGCAGGTCTGAGCTCCCCACCCTGACCCCTGCCAGACATTCTGTTCTATCCACACAATCCCATGGGAACCATTAGAAATGCTTTAGGCTGCAAGTAACAACCCCCACCCCCCGCACTGACAGAGACGCTATAAAGATATTTGCCACATTTCCTCAAATTTAAGACGAATAATTGTAAGTTGCATCCTGACTTCAGAAATCTAAGAATGTGAAAAAGAAATGTCAAATGGCAATTGTAAGTTGCCATTGATTGTGATGTGCAGCCCAATTTCAGAGATTCTTAAATGTGAAAAGATGTGTATCCTAGAGTCAATGAAATATGGTAATTACCTCACATAACATAAAGTGTAGAGGTAGACTATTTGCTCATTGGTCATCAAAGATCCAGGCTCTATCTTTCTGCTCCACCATTCTTAATAAGTTGGCTTTCATTCTCATGATTGTTGCTTCATAGTCACACGATGGCTGCCACAGCTCCAGGCATCAACACTACATTCAGAGCAGAAAAAAAGGAGAGAAGGTTGCACCAGCGGATCTTCTTCATTTGAGCCTTTTATTGAAAAGCAAAAATATTTTTCAGAGAAGCTGCCCAACCAACAACAGACTTATGTTTTTGTCTCAATAAGAACTAGCTGCAAGGGAAGCTAGAAAATCAAGAGCTGGGCTTTCCATAAAAAAAGGAATGAAATCTTACCATTTGCTACAATACAGATGAACCTAGAGGGTATTATGCTAAGTGAAATAAGTTAGACAGAGAAAAACAAATACCATCTGATTTTACTTATAAGTGGAATCTAAAGAACAAAATAAACAAATAAACAAAACAGAAACAGACCCATAGATACAGAGAACAAACTGATAGTTGCAAGATGTGGAGGGAGCTGGGGGGCTAGGAACAAATTGGTAGTTACAAAATAGTCTTGGGAATGTAAAGTACAGCATAGGGAATACAGCCAGTAATATTGTAATAAATATGCATGATGTCTGGTGAGTACTAGACTTATCAAGGGGATCACTGTGTAAATTATACAAATGTCTAACCATTATGCTATATACCTGAAATTAATTGAAATAATATTGAATGTCAATGGAATTGACATAAAAAAAAGGTTGGTCTCCTCCAACAGCCATAATGGGAAGCAGATAATGTGAGGAGTTTGGCCAACCCATAGTGCCACCACATCCCCAGACTGTTCTCACTTCTAGCCAGAGAACATTTGGTTAGGGATAGGGGGATCTCTGCTTCAGGTTCTGCCCCCACACCTAATTTTCTCCTCCAGCACTATGAGCAGACTGCTCCCTTCAACTATGCCATGGACATCCTCAACATGGTCTTCACTGGACTTTTTACTGTTGAAATGGTGCTCAAAATCATCGCCTTCAAACCCAAGGTGCTCCCCAGCCCTAGACCCACCTGCAGTGGATGAATTCCTTGGGGTGGAACTCCTTGCAGAGCTGTCAGGGGGAGCTGCAACCAGGGAATCATGAGACTAGGGAACGAGGAGGGATCCAAATGCAGGCCCATCATGTGGTCCAAGCTGGGCCTTGTCTCCCCAATTCCCCCACCACTACTGCCCCCTACCCTAGCTTCCTAGGTCTGAGAAGACAGAACTCTACTTTCCTCCTGCCTACAGCATTACTTTGCTGATGCCTGGAACACATTTGATACTCTTATTGTGGTGGGCAGCGTGGTGGACATTGCTGTCACTGAAGTCAATGTGAGTACTGGCCTCTCCATTAACTTACTCTCCCCCTACTAAGCTTTCTCCACCTCAACCCCAGGGCTTTCTTTCAAATGTGTGGGTGACTCACACTCCCCTTCACCCCACTCGTAGAGACTCAGTGCTCCTCATGCTAGCTCTATCCCTTTTGAATCCCTGTTGAGTTCAGCCAAAGTCCCCCCCCTACCAGCTCCCTAATTCCATTTGCAACCTATTCTCTGGCTCCACCATCACCTAAAATGATTCTGTTATTTCTATTATTGCCTTCACTGCCTCTACATCACCCTCTGTTGGCTCCATCATCTCCACCGACTCCTGCTTTGGCTCCGTCATCTCTTGTGATTCCTTCATTGACTCCATTTCCTCCATCGTCTCCAACACTGGCTCTCTCACGTCCCTGTCATTACCACGGACTGCACCATTGGCTCCATAATCTCCTCCATTGGGTACTTCATGGTTCTATAACCTCGATTGACAATGCTGCTGGTTCCATATCTCCATCACTGGCTTCTCCATTGGATTCCCCATGGATTCTCTCATCTCCATCATCTGCATAAAACAACTGATTCCATAATTTCCTCCATTGATTCCAATATCTTTCTTCTGTAATCTCCTGTACCCTCTCCTCTCCTTCTACCCTCATTACCAACTTTTCCCACAACTATCTTGATCCATTACCACATAACCTTCCCCATCATCTCTTACATAATGACTATACCATCCATTATCCCCTATAACTGTTCATCATTCTCCCCTTGTTCATTTGGGCCTGTGATCACATCATCTCTCTCACCTCTGTCTTGGTCATATCTCCCTCCAGAATGGTGGTCATCTTGGCGAGGTAACCCCCCCCACATTTCTCAACAGGGAATTTCTGCTTCTTTCCACACCCACCCTTCCTTCCTTTTTTATTAGAGAGTCCTTAGAAATGCTCTCTGACCACCCTGAAGCCTGACTTCTGATGGATTTAGGGGCTGGGAGGGCCAAAGCCTGAGGCAGGGAGGTGACTGGGGCAAATGTGGGCTGAGCATACACATCACACCCCCAACTCCAGAGTTCTGAGGACAGTTCCCGCATTTCCATCACCTTCTTTCGCCTCTTCCGAGTCATGCGGCTGGTCAAACTTCTCAGTAAGGGTGAAGGGATCCGCACATTGCTCTGGACATTCATCAAATCTTTCCAGGTAGCCACCCCATCCCTTTGACCACCCCTTGCTCCTAGCTCACACCTCTCAGTCTGCCACTTTACCAGCCCTAGAACTATATGTTCTAGTGTGCCATACCTACCTACAGCTTACCATTTCCAGTTTTCTCTCTTTTCCAGGCTCTGAATTCCCAACAAGTCTTGTCCTCTCTGACTTTTTTCTATTGCATTTAATACTGTATCCACATTTGGGATATACTGGTAGTCATGACATGGGCTCTTGGGGGAAGGACCACATTTCTCAGTAGGTCCAGGCTTGAGGGAGCAGAGAATTCTGGAGATTTTAGTTCTCTGACTGGACCTGAGTATTTATCCTCCTCTCCATCCCCATAGGCCTTGCCCTATGTTGCTCTTCTCATTGCAATGATATTCTTCGTTTATGCAGTCATTGGAATGCAGGTGAGTGGGGACCCTAAGGAGCATCCCTCAGGCACTTCTCTGCTGAGGGGAGACAGGTAGGAATAGCCCAAAAGTGGGGTTGGTGGGTGGGAAGACAAACAGACACGTTGGATGACCCTGAGTCAGTTCATATATCTGTAAAATGAGATCAGCAGTGCCTGCTTGTCAGGGTTGTGAGGACCCTTTGGGCATTAGGGGTGGTGAAATGGGTGGCAACCTGTAAGGGGCAGGGATTCACCCCTCTGACATAGCCCCTGTGTACCCACAGATGTTTGGCAAGGTAGCTCTTCAAGATGGCACACAGATCAACCGAAACAACAACTTTCAGACTTTTCCACAGGCTGTGCTGCTTCTGTTCAGGTGACACCTGCCCCTCTCCCACCATGTCAGTCCCCAGTATGCTCTTGTGGGCCCCAGCCTGCCTTAGCTGTAGAAATAACAGGACAGCATGTGGTTCCATATTGCCTGGGACCTTTTCTGGCTGTGATCTGAATCTTTTAGAATAGTCTATCCTCAATCATCCTTTTTCTGCCTGTAAGATGTACCCCCTTCTTAAGCCTCAGTGCCCCATCTGTAAAATGTGAACATGGCAATCATAAACATGGCATGCCAGCTTTTTAAATATCAAAATGCTATTTGTGCCAGATGTAGCCCCTGACAGGAAGTGGGTCATCTCCTAACCTCTCCAGTCCCCATAATGCCAATTGCCATGACTTCCTACACTCCCCTCCAGGATGACACCCCTATGTTATCCCCAGGTGTGCCACCGGTGAGGCATGGCAGGAAATAATGCTTGCCACCCTTCCCGGGAATCGATGTGACCCTGAGTCTGACTTCGGCCCTGGCGAGGAGTTTACCTGTGGTAGCAATTTTGCCATCGCCTATTTTATTAGCTTCTTCATGCTCTGTGCCTTCCTGGTGAGGATCATTTTCCCATAACCACCCCCAGTGCCATAAGTGCTGGCCCTGAAGTGTCTGGGGATGTCAAATGAGGTGGGGAGCCCAGATCTTTAGAGTAGGTGAAAGGGCTGGCCTGTCAACAAGATCAGTTCAGAAATTCATGACCCAGCCACCATATAAGATTACCTCAACCTCCCACCAACCCTCTACACCCTGCTCTGCCCTTCATCTAACCTCCCTACTCACTGGCCCACAGATTATAAATCTCTTTGTGGCTGTGATCATGGACAACTTTGATTATTTAACCAGAGATTGGTCCATCCTGGGCCCCCATCACCTCGATGAATTCAAGAGGATCTGGTCTGAATATGACCCAGGGGCCAAGTATGCCCTCTAACCCCATACCTCGTATCCCAGGGGACAAAGCACTGCCCCACACAGTCCCTCGTCCCCAGAACCTCTGGCCTACTCCTCCCATTACCCAGTCAGTAGATGCTCCAAGGTCCCCATTGCCCCTGTCCTCTGCCTTCCCCTCCCCAATGACTGCCTTTCAATTCTACCCTGGCAGGCCCTGGGGTGTTGGTGGGGAGAGGTAGTGATGAGCTGGTGGGGCCTTGGTAAAGGGCTAGAGGGGCTATCTCCAATCCAGTGGTGCCTCCCACTCACCCCACCTGCCCAAGGGGCCGCATCAAGCACCTGGATGTGGTTGCCCTGCTGAGACGCATCCAGCCACCGCTGGGATTTGGGAAGCTGTGCCCCCACCGAGTGGCCTGCAAGGTCTGTGCACCTGCCCACTCCCACCTTGTCTCTGAGACAGCTGTCCACCATCTGTCAGGGGTGGGCAAAGACTTTGCCTTAGATGAGGAGAGGGTGGTTGGTTGCATTATCAAAGGTTCTGCACCCGGGCATTCATGCCTGCGTCTCAGGCATTTGCCCAAAGTGGGTTTCATGTCCCTGGTATATACAGAGACTTGTGGCGATGAACATGCCCCTCAACTCAGATGGGACGGTGACATTCAATGCCACACTCTTTGCCCTGGTTCGGACATCCTTGAAGATCAAGACAGAAGGTGGGGGGTGGGCAGGAGTGGGAGGGCCCCTGGGGAGGTTGCAGGGAGCAGGGAGCAAACGGGAATGATGGGCCCCACTCTTAGCCCTGAAACTCAAAATGGGTGACTTTGGCTTCTCCAGACCCATTTCCCCACCTGTCCAATGGGGGCAGTGGGTGACTGCAGTAGAAGCTTGAGAGGCCCCTCCAACCGTGAGGGAATTTCTGTGAAGGGCTCTTCCTATTGGGTCATGCCCGGTGCAGGGAACCTGGAGCAAGCCAATCAGGAGCTGCGGATTGTCATCAAAAAGATCTGGAAGCGTGTGAAGCCGAAGCTACTAGATGAGGTCATCCCCCCCGCTGACGGTGAGCGATCCCCACACAATTCTTGAGCTGGCCTCTGAATATTAGATCATTGCTCACCAACACAAAACCAGCACTGGCTGGGGTGGGGGCGGCAAAGGGGAGTCCTTGCTGTGGGTAGGATAGGAAAATCAGTGAACCCCAAAGTGACCTTGCCTCCTCTTCCTTGCCCCCAGAAGAAGAGGTCACCGTGGGCAAATTCTATGCCACATTTCTGATCCAGGACTATTTCCGCAGATTCCGGCGGAGGAAAGAAAAGGGGCTACTAGGGGCCGAGCTACCCCCAAGCAGCTCTTCTGCCCTTCAGGTTTTCAGAGCAGAGTCTGGGTGGGTGGGGGTATGTGGGAGCACTGTGGCAGAGGCTAACTGCCCTCTTGGTCTAATGGAGCCCATGTTACAGATGAAAAAACTGAGGCCCCAAGACCCACAGAGTGTCAGGGGTGGCTGAGGGGTTCCTTCCTCCACCTCACACTCCTGCATGGGAAGCAAGCTCAATAAAAGGGGGCGTTTAGACCCTGAGCTGTCCTGCTTCCCTATTTTTCCACACTTACAGGCTGGTCTGAGGAGCCTACAGGGCTTGGGTCCTGAGATCCGGCAGGCCCTCACCTGTGACACAGATGAGGAAGAGGAGGAAGATGAGAAGGACTCAGAAACGAACCAAGTGAGGACAACAAGTTTCCACTCTCCTAGGATTGTAAAGTACTCCCTCAATCCCCTGAGTGACTTCGACACTGATCCTAAGGAGAAGCACTCTCCTCACCCCCACAATAGACAACTGTTTATTTGGTACCTACCACCCACTTCGTATCAGAGGGCAAGACCCAGATTCAGCCCAGTCCCCAGGAAGCTCATTGGAGACACACTATATGACCAAGTGACTTAGATATAACATGAATGTAACACTCAATCCTGTGACTCCCACAGGCTCCGATGGACTCCCAGCTGCCATCTCGTAGGAGCTCGGTGATATCTGTGTCTCTGCCTACTGGGGAAAAACTTCCACATTCACTCTCCCTTGGACTCAGTGATGATGATGGGGCTGCTCTCAACTCCAGACAGTCCAGTGTGCCCCAGGCTGGATCTCACGCCCAGAGGTATGTATGGTCAGGAGTCTGGGGGAAGATTGTGAGGGAAGGCAGGGACTAGCCATTATATGGGAATAACTTCAGCGGGGGTAGGATTGACTATTCCTAGGGAAATTTGGGAAAGAGGATGGATTCAAGGGCTCAGGTAGGAATAAAGGGTAATAAGAGATTCCTGTGAGAAAGGCAATACAAAGGTTTAATGCAAAAAAAGCACATGATGTGGAACTAAACAGGCTTAAGTTCAAATCCTGAATTTGTCATTTGCTAAGTGACCTTGGGTTAGTCACTTAGTTTTCATGGTCCTCAATTTCCTCACCTGTGAAAGGAGGAGATAATAGCACCTTGCCCTGGCTGATGTGGCTCAGTGGACTGAGTGCTGGTCTGTGGACCCAAAGGTTGCTGGTTCAATTTCTGGTCAGGGCACACGCCTGGGTCACAGGCCAGGTCCCCAGTTGGGGGTGTGCAAGAGGCAACCAATCAATGTTTCTCTCACACATCAATGTTTCTCTCCCTCTCTTTCTCCCTCCCCCTTCTCTAAAAATAAATAAATAAAATATTTAAAAAAATAATAGCACCTTATAACATGGGGATAATGGAAGGATAGAATAAGATCATACCTGGCTTTTACACTCCAACACACCCTCATTTCTAGTGTTGAAGTTATCTCTCTAGCAGACCAACTTTGATTTTTTTTTAAATATTGAGTCTTTCTATAAAGAACTCACACAACTCCACTCCAGGAAGACCAAAAACCCAATTAAAAAAATGGGCAAAAGACTTGAACAGACACTTCTCCAAGGAGGATATACAGAGGGCCCAGAGACATATGAAAAGATGCTCAGCATCACTAGCCATCAGAGAGATGCAAATTAAAACCACAATGAGATACCACCTGACACCAGTCAGAATGGCCATCATAAACAAATCATCAGACAAGTGTTGGAGAGGATGTGGAGAAAAGGGAACCCTAGTGCACTGTTGGTGG